>PRKT01001357.1:34731-50868 GCA_003671525.1 Saccostrea glomerata | reverse complement strand
ATTACACATGTTAAGCATGAAAGTCCTAGCACCAACTGTTCAAAACTTAGGCCAAGTTTAAGGTATTTTTCTTGTAAAAGTGGGTCAAACTCCAAGGTCAAGAGATCAAGAGGTCAAAATTGGTGGTACCAATTAAAAGGTTTTGCCAAAAGAAATTTACCTATGAAATGTGGAAGCCATGTGTATAGCCCAATCCACTTAAAACTTATGGGCAAGGTTAAAGTTTCTGTGGACAGACAAACAGACATAAACACAGGAAACAAAATATGTAAACATAGTCAAATAGAAAAATGTTCTACTATTATGGAGTCATAAGGTCAATTGTAATTTCAGGTACAGGGAGTCAGTGACTAGGGAGATCAGACACCTCCCTATGTAATTTGCAGTTATTTAAATAAGACTATTTACTGAAGAGAATTAAGATGACTTTGGACATCCTCCCCCTTAGAAAACAGGGACCCCACCATTATTGTTATTATTATTATTTTTTATTTGCTTATCAGGAAATCTTGGGCTGGATTTTTTTTGACTGAGGTGTCACATCCCCCCCTTTTCCGAAAAAAAATTCTGGATCTGCGCCTGTATATACATGTACTGAATGTCCGCAACGGGAGATAACTTGACAATGTGGGATTTGTCGACTGTGGCATGCGATGATCTTTGACCCTTTGTGAACTTCAACCTAACCATTTACATTTATTTATTTATTTTTATGCAATCTATACTAAATCTTGTACTAAACGAATGTCATAGGTCCTGACAACGAATTCATGAAATATAATCCTTATAATCCAATTAAAACACAAATGATTTTAACTGACCACGGTGCATCGCCAGCATACATGTGCTAAATAATCTCATTCGGCAAACCTTTGCTGTTTCCATCGCCTTCATTAGATGAAGTATGAATCGACCGAGGTGTGCCGAGTGGTGATATCTAAAAATATGATAATGGGTGACGCAAACCCAATGTGAATGTAGAAATTTTCAATAAGATGTTCACACGTAAAACTTTTTAGTACAAGAACAAATTTCAAACTATCATAATAAACGATGTTTTAACATAACTTTGCCATTTAGGTCTATTTTACAAAAATGTGTGAGAGAGAGAGAGAGTGCGTGTGTGTGTGATGGTGGTGGTGGGGGGGGGGGGGGGGGGTGGAGATAGGCATTGACAAATTAATTGGGTTGTATTTTCAATGGGGTTTTTTTACTGACCAAGTACTAAAATCAGTTTGCACGTTTTGATAAATTCCTCAAAAACGCTTTGTACTAAAAAAATATTTTATGTCGTTGAGAAAGTGGATTTAAAAAGTTCCAAATTATGGGCAAAATATTTATCAGAATCTAATTAAGTAATATACTCCTTTAATTAAATTCCGTTATTTTAGACTGGTAATGAATTAAATATACAAAATACATATATGAGGCTCATAGAGCATATGGTCACCTGAAAATTTTATTGACGAATTTGACGAATACATGTACGGTGATAATTATAGAATTATTTTAACTTTTTCCTGGGAAAGTCCCATATGAAGGAGTGTGTATTTAGAGGCAAACACCTTAGTGCGGGTATTTCTGTCCCTAGTTAGATATGTACATTGTTTTTTTTTATTTTTAAAATTGTAGATCTATCGTTTAAATGTTTGCTTCAGAAGAAAAATATCAGTAAACAAAATAAATACGAAAATCAGCAGCAGAAACACAATATCAATTCAATAACTTCTGAGCGCTTTCTCGTAACAGAAAACTTTCTTTTCACAGACAATTATTTATGTTTTCAATATCCTTTCAGTATATTAGGTAATTATTCTAATAAGTTTTTCTTTATTTTATTAATTTATTCTATACTTGTAAAGTCTGTAAAAACGATGTCGTGAATGAGAGAGAGAGAGAGGGGGGATAGAGAGAGAGATGCAACCCCTTAATACATTATCTGTAAAAAAAAAATAACTTGTATTTATTCCCATTCTTCGTTTTTTTTTTACATCGCCAAAGTCATAATTAATCAGTCTATGATTCTATTTAATCAACCCATTTACAAATATTGTGCAATGAATAATCCGTTCTCTGTACATGCATGCTGCACGCATGAAATCCTCGTGCATCACCTGTCAATCACAATAGCATGATGCTAGGTGACACTGAAAGTCTGTTAACGCAGGAAGAATTTCTACTGTGATTTGAAGCATTCTAATGGTCAGTCCATAGTTCACACCTGTTTAAAAAAATATTGGGTCACAGCCGGAGGGGCGGGGGCGCCGTGTGTTTAACAAATCTTTCAAATTATTTAGTTCTGACCACATCAAGTGTATTTAATCACTCAACTGACATCCAACAAACTCATCTTCCAGGTTTCACCACAACACTGATTACAAATTTACTTCCTAAATTATCCTTTTTCAGGCAAAAATAAATAAGCTTGTATCCCTAAATTATAATTTTGTATTTTACAAAAGCACAATTTATAGTCACATAAAGTTGCATAATTATTGCCTTCTAGAGGGGGGGGGGGGGTGGGGGGGGGGGGGGGGGGTAATAAACATCACTTGTATGGCTTGAAAGAGGATTGATACTTTTTTTATTTCATTTTATTTAGTAAATTATCTCTTTTTAGACCCTAATAAGGATGTTTCCCATAGATTACGATTTTTTTTTATTTACAACAACGTACCATTTTGCATTCTTCTAAAGAACTTTTAACCAGCTAATTCGTATTGCTTTCTAGAAAGGGGATGGGGATACAGTGTAACAAACCTTATAATATCTTTTTTTTCGCAAACTGTTTTTTTTTTTTTTCATTTTTCATGAGATGTATTTCAGAATGAAGTAATATTTATTCTGCAGTTTGCACATTTGATTTGCAAGAAATTCGGCTGGCAATTTTTGTATGCAGCGTGAAAGTTGATCACAGTTTTATTAGTAAGATTATCATCTCTGTCAGTTCAGTAAAAATCTTCACGTTTACCGCATGTAATATTTTAATCCATATTTTACATGATTACAGATTTTCAGTGTAAGTTTAACTGCACCAATGATTCGCCTATAGTAAAAATCTTAACAGAATTAATTGTGAGAGTCTAATTCGGTTCTTTTTTTTTTTTTAAATTTTACTCTAGACAGTTTATATATGTTTTAAAATTCTTACAAAATAATTCATTAATAAAATCACGCATCTGATATGTAGTACATATGAATGCATACTTACGACAAAAACGATCTTGTATCCGATAAGATTTAATAATTTAAATGAGCAAAATTAAAATCAAAAGTAGAGACAACCAATGCATTAATTCATGAAAGCGTGTTCTGTCTTAGTGTTTCGAACAGGCAGACACAACCTCCGTCCTCCTTTCACAGGCGCCGTAGCAAGAAATAAACCAAAATGACTTATTTGGTCATTACACGATTCAAAGATCATTGAGGGCGTGGTTTGCATAATTAAGCAAAGAACGGTACGGTTCGTTTTTTGCACGGAACGGTACGCTTTGTGGACGGTACGGTACGCTTTGTGAACGGATTGATTCGCTTTGAGAACGTTAGGTGCGCTTTGTGCACGGAACGGTTCGCTTTCTGCACGGAACGGTACGCTTTGTGAACGGAACGGTTCGCTTTGTGCACGGAACGGTACGGTTCGTTTCTGAAGTGTAGTAGCACGGTTTAGGATCTGTATAAAGAGAGATTTTGTATCCTAGAACAAAATATCAAAGTTTCAGAAAAATTGAATTTGAGGGGAAAAAGTGCCTATCTATTGTGTCCTACCTTAAATGTAAAAATTCTTTGTTGTCATTCCAAGCTTGCTACTTGTCTTATATCGATGAGTCTGCGATTATATTTAATAAAATCTCGTACGCGTGCATATTTTTTTCTTATATTATGTACAATCTAATTATTAAGAATTTTATTATTATATTTCTGAAAATCAATTCTTTTATTTACAGATATATATTCTTTGTTAGGATAATTATTAAAATTAACATGTATTGTATTTATTTATTTGGTTTATCCAAAAGGTACATTTTGTACAAAGTTCCGAATGCTATCAAAGAAATGATCAAATGGGGCAGTGTGAAAAACAGCGAGACATTTTATTATCTAGACAACACCGATCCAGTGTTTGTGTACAGAAACTACAGTGTAAAACATCGGGAAGGAAATCCATTATATTATACACTGCAGCAAATTTATGCACAAGTATGTAAAATATGTTAAAATTCCTTTCTCTCTCTCTCAACTTGAACGTACGAAACATTTTTTTCTTGAGTTTGTCATTCAGCTCCTATACATGTAAAGAAGGACGTGATTTTTTTAGATTGAAATGTAAAGATAGATACCGTTACATATCATTTGTCATTATCGATAATTATTACCCAAATATAAGTATAATGCTAATTTTTTATCTCATTTGAAATAACTGATTAATAAAAGTTTAGATTTAACGACGACGGACCTAATTCATTTCTACAATAGAAAATTTACTCAAAATTTAATATCAGGTAAAATGACTTTTTGTGAGTTAAAATCGATGAAAAAAATATATGGTCATCGATATAGATTTTTAATAGGGAGCGTTTCAAAAGTAGGCAACGAAAATCGATGATTACTATAGGAAGTAATGGGAAAATGCGAGTTTGTGGTATAAAAGTGATGATTAAAAAAATTCTGCAATAGAATTTTTGTTCATATTAAGATATAATGTTAACAAGATAATTTAGTAGCAAATAATGCCAAAAAATAAATAGGTCATCGGCCTAGAATTTTTAAGGGGGTGTGTCAAACTCTGGTGAATGGCATATTTTTGGGGGAAATTTTCATTGAAAATACCTTGGCAAAATAAATTGTGTCGTTTTATTTCCTTATTCTTCAATTTACTTTTACACTAAATAAAAATAATAATTTAAAGTTGTTTAAAACTCTAGGGATGGTGATAAAGTAGGATTTATGTGAAATAAATGCGTATAATACTCTAGGGATTGTCTCAAAGTACGATTTTTGTGACCCACGTCCCATTGGAATCAATATCTGAAAGCCTGATTAATTCAAAAGTTAATATTTTTTAGCATACCTGTAATTAACTAAAATACTTGTACCTGTTACAGTGTTTGTCAAATTAAAAATAAGCATAGATAGTAAAAGTTTAAGTATAAGGGACTGTTTCAAGAATGGTGTTTTTGATATTTGTATATGCGTGCTTTACTGTATATGATCATATAGTCAAATACTGATGCATTCATAAAATCAAAAGTAGAGACAACCAATGCATTAATTCATGAAAGCGTGTTCTGTCTCAGTGTTTCGAACAGGCAGACACAACCTCCGTCCTCCTTTCACAGGCGCCGTAGCAAGAAATAAACCAAAATTACTTATTTGGTCATTACACGATTCAAAGATCATTGAGGGCGTGGTTTGCATAATTAAGCAAAGAACGGTACGGTTCGTTTCTTGCACGGAACGGAACGCTTTGTGGACGGTACGGTACGCTTTGTGAACGGATGGATTCGCTTTGAGAACGTTACGGTGCGCTTTGTGCACGGAACGGTTCGCTTTCTGCACGGAACGGTACGCTGTGTGAACGGAACGGTTCGCTTTGTGCACGGAACGGTACGCTTTGTTCACGGTACGGTACGCTTTCTGCACGGAACGGTACGGTTCGTTTCTGAAGTGTAGTAGCACGGTTTAGGATCTGTATAAAGAGAGATTTTGTATCCTAGAACAAAATATCAAAGTTTCAGAAAAATTGAATTTGAGGGGAAAAAGTGCCTATCTATTGTTTCCTACCTTAAATGTAAAAATTCTTTGTTGTCATTCCAAGCTTGCTACTTGTCTTATATCGATGAGTCTGCGATTATATTTAATAAAATCTCGTACGCGTGCATATTTTTTTCTTATATTATGTACAATCTAATTATTAAGAATTTTATTATTATATTTCTGAAAATCAATTCTTTTATTTAAAGATATATATTCTTTGTTAGGATAATTATTAAAATTAACATGTATTGTATTTATTTATTTGGTTTATCCAAAAGGTACATTTTGTACAAAGTTCCGAATGCTATCAAAGAAATGATCAAAAGGGGCAGTGTGAAAAACAGCGAGACATTTTATTATCTAGACAACACCGATCCAGTGTTTGTGTACAGAAACTACAGTGTAAAACATCGGGAAGGAAATCCATTATATTATACACTGCAGCAAATTTATGCACAAGTATGTAAAATATATTAAAATTCCTTTCTCTCTCTCTCAACTTGAACGTACGAAACATTTTTTTCTTGAGTTTGTCATTCAGCTCCTATACATGTAAAGAAGGACGTGATTCTTTTAGATTGAAATGTAAAGATAGATACCGTTACATATCATTTGTCATTATCGATAATTATTACCCAAATATAAGTATAATGCTAATTTTTTATCTCATTTGAAATAACTGATTAATAAAAGTTTAGATTTAACAAAGCTTTATTTGCTGCCAAGACATAGCACTTTCCTATTTTTTTTTTTATTTGGGCCTAATTATTATTTTTCTTTTTTTTTTTGATTTTTTTTTTCATTTACTCTAAGATACATGGTAAATATTATTCCATAAAAATAATGATACATGTAAGGACCCAAATAACGTCCAAAATTAAGTTTCAAAAACCTTTTTAGTAATTTCAGTTAATGCAATTTTTAAGGAAACGTCTCAAAAATACAGGTACATGTACTATGGGATTATGTAGGAAAATGCCAATTTTAGCACTTTAAGGATAAATAACACAAACTTTTTTTCAGAAATCAGCATTAGTTCTCATAGATTTACATTTAAATTATCAACCTGAATAATGTTTACCAGGTAGAGTGGAAGAATTTTATAAGATTTTGTCATAAAGTTAAAAAATTGTGCAAAATTTTGTATGGAATTACATAGAAGGCAAAATAAAATCTCAAATCGAAGCACCAAGGAAAACCTACGATTTTTTTTAATATTTCAGGGATTTATTATTTATATTAATACAAATCAAAATCAGTCAAAAAATATATATCAACCCGCGCATCCATTTTTTTGTTTGTGGTAAGTACCCTTAAAGCAAATTTAACAAGTACTACGATAGAATTTTTGTTGAGACTATAATATTTGATGAATTATACTATATTATAAATTATATGTAAGAAACACAAAATTTTCACCAGAGAGAGCATCTCAAAATGCAAAAATTTAAACAATCTAATTAAAATTAGATGTTAGATCCGCTCAAATACTCGCTACCATTAGTGTAGCGAGTATGCGAGTGGATCTAACATCTAATTTTAATTAGATTGAGATTTAAAGAAATTTACTGTTTATAGAGTACTACAAAATATGACGGGCACAATGGATTCACATAAAAACATTATAAAAATAATGCAGATATTCTCAAATTTCTCTGTTTTAAATTTCAAGGGCATATGTTTATCACTTTTTCTTTAATAATATTTCATTAGCCCTTTCTTTAAGAACTTCAGTTATCATAACGTCAAAAACACACTGTAGCAACGTCAAGCTACCTAACAATTGCAGAATCGGTAAAAAAAAAAAAAAGTCAGTTATATCATGTTGTAATTACAGTTTTAAACTTATAACTTCTCAATTTTGTTTGATTTTAATAATTCAGCGAAAAAAAAAGTTGCATTAAAACAGTAAATACTTTTCAGTTTACTATGATGCGAGAAATATCGCGCAATGAAAACTACAGCTGGTCATCTTAAACACATTTCTTTTACAAATCTAAGTTTGGTAAACCATTGTTTTTTTTTTAGAATCCCTTGAATTACAGTATGTATAATGATCAACCTCCTGGACATGGCGGAGGGAGAACGTATGGACACACAAAAGGCCTGCTTTCTTATTTCTAATATTAAAATATATTTTAAATGTGATTAAGTGTGCAAAATTGCGTATACAAATGTACATATCTGTTATGGAAAATAATGTTAGTTTTTCGATAGGAGTTTTAATTAATATCCTTGAAAAGAAACTGATTTTATTTTACCATTCAGGTGCATATGCATTTGATGAAGAATCTGGATTCTGGATAATTTCAAGCATACCAAAGTTTCCCAAGTCTAAATCAAATGGGTATGGGTATGGTGAAAGCCAACTAAAATTCGGACAGATTGTTTTATGTGTGACGGTTTCTTACGATTTTTTACCAGATATGAGTATGTTGATTAATATTTATAGCATTCTTAAAAGAATTGTAAAAATTCAAATATAATGATTAGAAAAATTATCATTTTTTCTAATTTCACATTTCAGGACAAAATGATGACAGGTATATTAGATTTAACTATGGAGTATCAAGCAGTACCATTGGGTATCAAATACATGTATTGATGAAATTTAATATACAAAAATATTTTTCTTGTATATGTTTGTTTATAATGATTTCACTCAGTCATTTTAAATAGCTACATGTATTAGCTGTTACCTTATATGCAAACTTTGATTTTTTTAACTAGTTTTTTTTATGAGATATAACATATGTACAAGTGGGATAAAACAAACCGTACACTAACTAGAGTTCCTAATTATTTCATCACATCTGTACGTATATCTAAAAAATGATGTACATGCTGTTTACATGTAGAACAACACTCAAAACTTGCAATATTGTTACATATAAAAAGTTTGTAAAAATTTTCCCATTGGCTAATCATATATTCTGGTGCTGTAAAGTTGGAGGTCTTTTGGTTGAGAGAGTAAAGGTTGGAACAGCAGACATTGGCACAATAAAGAACCCTCACTCTTCATTGCACCCTAGTGTCATTCACTGCATCTTGTGACTTCTCATCAGGGTTGAATAATCTTGTAACATGTGTTAAGGCTTAAGCTACAACAATCAATCCATGCCTGCAAGGTGTATTTTTGGAAATGCTGGAAATTCAAGAAAAATTCCTGACGACGATGGGTGCTCCAATAGATGCAGCAATTTTAACTATCTGCATATTGTTGTTTCTACCTGAAATACACAAAAAACCTATGTGATACTCAGATAAATAAATAACATTCAATCAATCAAAATCAAGTGTACAGAATTTTTTGCATTTTGTTAACAAAGGTAAAATAAAAAAAAAAGAACACTATGCGCCCAGAGCCAACAAAGATTTGAAAAGCTATTTTTAGCTTAAGGGTCACAGTCAAGGTCAAACTAGGGGTCATTTACCTTGGAGTCTTTTGAAAACTTAATTAGTGGATTATGCATATCAAATATGAAGTCTCTATCTGTTAAAACTTATGGCTATATAAGATCAAAGTTGACAACAGACAGACAAACAGATAAACAGACAAACAGACAGGACAAAAATAATATACACCTCTGATCTATCGATTAGGGCACATAAAAAACAAGATGTGTTTGTTAAACACTATGCACCCGGCGGCAACAAAGTTCGAAAAAGCTATTTTAAGAATATAGATTACAGTCAAGGTCACAAGATCATTGACCTTGGTTTCGTTTGAAAGCACTTGATTAGTGAAGTATACAAACCAAACATAAAGTCTCTACCTTCAATGGTTAAAAAGTTATAGCAAAAGTTCGAAAAATTTATTTTTAGCAAATAGGTCACAGTTAAGGTCACAAGGTCATTGTCCTTGGTGTCAGTGGAAAGTGTTTAATTAGTGGAGTATGCATTACAAATATGAAGTTTCTATCTCTTATGGTTCAAAAGTTATGGCGAAAGTTCGAAAAAGCTATTTTCAGCATAAAGGTCACAATCAAGGTCAAAAGGTCATTGACCTTGGTGTCAGTTGAAAGTGCTTCATTAGTGGAGTATGCATACCAAATACAAAGTCTCTATCTCTCACGGTTCAAAAGTTATGACGAAGGTTAAAGTTGACAACAGACAGACAAACAGATAAACAGACAAACAGACAGACAAACAAACAGACAGGACAAAAACAATATGCGCCCCGAAAAAATTCAGGCGCATAATATATGAATAAACTGAAAGACTCAAAATAAAAATTAATATTCACACCCTAATAAAGCATATGATTAATCAGCATTGTCAGTGTACAAAGAATAGGAGAATGACTTTTAACATTTATCTTCCTTTTGAAAAAGTCATGAGTGAAGTTTTCATTTTAAAGGACTTCAAAAACATACCTAAACAAGTCTTGGGTAATTTTTTCTTCAACAGCAGGTATTTCCTCAGTACAAGTATCTCAGTCTGCAGAATTTTTCTGTGGTAAAAAAATAAAACATTAAATATGAAATGCAAAAATATTTGAGTATTGTGATCTACATACATGTACATGCATCTTAAATTTGTATAAAATAGTATTATCAGTGTGATTCAGTTTTGAGTTGTTAATTTTTTAAAGCTGCGAGTGCATGTACCGGGGTACTGTAAAAGATGAAGGCAACTTATTATTATCTATTTTGGAGGAAACAATTATGAATGATACACAACTAATAATTCAACAACTTTTTGCATTAAAACAAATGATTCAAGGGTTCAAATACCATATAATCCCTATTAACTGCCCCAGGCGCTTAGAAAATTGTAAAAAGGGGGTGTTTTTTTTCTTCTTGGTACTCATAATATGATATTCAATGTCATATTTTAACTTTAAAAAATCTTTTGAAAAAAAATAAATACAAGGAACCAATAAAATAATGTCTAACTTTACTTACAGTGAAGATAATCCACCCAAATTATGCTAAATTATTCATTACCATTGAAATATTGAATAATAGATAAGTTAACTTTAATTTTTTTCACTTTCTTCAATATTTTGATACGATTCTTGTTGATTTTAATCACTTTACAGCCTGAGGGCCCTTATTTACTGACAATTGAAAAAGACCGAAGAGGGCGCTTATAGGGACAGGGACGGTTAATATGGATTATACAGTATATGATGTATAAGATAGCATACTGCCATACTTGATTCTAAATATAATGATTACATGTTGGTAACACAGGGGAATTACCAACAACACACATGTAAAATCTTTAAAGAAGTTTGCTAGTTTAATTTCATCGCTATATAGGAAAATTTTATCAATGATTGAATGAAGCTAGCACAAAATACATATATTTAAAAATAAAGTGATCAGCCTGTTTCAACATTGCTGGTACTTTACTGCTTTACTTTATTCATCTCGAAGCAGGTAAATAGCCAGGTTTATCTGCAGGGTTTTATATTTAAGTTTGGTTGAATATTCTTTGAGAATTAAGTATGCTTATAAATTAACTCAGCTACTCTAATAAGGAATTTTGCTTAACATTTACAACCTATTGCAATTGCATCCCAAATTTTTAACATTTTTACATAGACCTAAAGATGCATTAAAAGAAATATATTCAACAATAATAATAAAACATAATGAATAAATGCAACATATAGCCTAAAACAAAAAATCTATATATGGTTACCTGTTCCAAATGAAATACTGAATAGTGTTGATATCATATCAGAAATTAATCTCTGTTGAGATTCTGCTGGGCTAGATATTTGGACTGACGCCCACATGACAGCAAACTGTCAGCAATATTATATTGTTTCCAATCTTACATTTTTCAGTTCATCCAACTGCTTTGTTAGTTCCTCCTTCTTCTTGCCACGGAGATCCTTTGCCTTAACTTTTGCCTGGAAACAATACGTCAATTATTAGTTCATTGTGTTTGTTGTAAGAGGCCTAAATTAGATCGAGGAAATTCGGTTTGCAGCACGAAACTCGTTCGTTTGCAGAAAGTTCTTCATTTCTAAATTACGAAAATTTAAATTCCGAAAAGTTATACATCCATGAAACAAATATAAGTATTGTAATTTTATTCACATATATTTTCCACCACTATTTTAACTTCAAACTCAAACATTGCCAATATCTACCTCTTGCTGATGCAGACACATCTAGCTTACATATGACGATCATACTAATATTATTAATCACAAAATGAAATCTGATATTTTAATTAAATATTTAATTATTATTTAATCCAAATTTATTGACAAAGATTCAGATTAATAAACTCTGGCTTAGATGATGATGGATTTGTACAGAGCGAAAAATTTTACCATGTTGACAAATATTATGGCGACGATAGAGGGCGCTTTTTTTACCACATTCTCAAAACATCGACTGGAATTGGAAAGAACGAACCCGACCGAAATGAGAAGAGATTTGCTTCATAGATCACAATACGTACGATATGTTTCAACTATTTTACAATATTTATTTTAAAAAGAGAATTACCATGCTTGTTTTTTTTTATATAAGAGAAGGGTTTCTATTTTATAATAGCCTACCATATAGCCTGCATAATAAAAAAAAAAATTTATTTCTTGGTTTGAATTTCGTAATAAACACATGATCGATATCGTTGTGTGCAAGAAAATTTTACAATTTGGCACAAAACGTGGATAGTGGTTACTGTGTGAGAGTATACTCCATCTTTATTACATCGAAAATTAATAGGATAAGAAATGAATATAAACTTTAAATAAAAAGAAAACTGTATAAACATTTTCTTTCCTTTAAATTTCGTCGACAAAATATCATATGTTAAAAAACTTAAATTTAATGGCGGCATTTTGTATAGAGGGTTCCCGGACCCCCCACCCCCACTCCCGGGATTTGCAAACTTAACCAATAAAAATTTTAACATTGGAACTCCCTCCACCTATCAAGCCCCAGACTATAAAGCGCGGATCCGTTGGTATATAAAATCATAATTATTTAAACAATAAATTGCTTTCTTTGTTTGTTATTTCTGGAATTAACGGAAGCGTTTATCATTTACATTTATATATGTTTAAATAATCATTTAAAGTAGGATTAAAAAGATTAATTATTGTATTAATGATGCGAACGTCTTTATACGTTTCTTTGATGGAACAGCAACTGATCAAGAAATCTGTGCAGGCGACATGCCTACTGTAGTTCATGCAGTGATTAACGCAATGGGTTTTCTTAAGAAATAGAGGAGAAAATATTAAGTGGATGTAAATATATAGATATGAATTTGGGAAGACAGGGCGGGACATACTAAAACAAGTCCCACGGGGAAAATAAGTCCCACATGAGTCCCACAGAAAAATAATGAGTTCCACCAGTAAATATGACATTTTATTAATATTTAACAACATATCTTTATAGATTATAATTGTTTAGATATATTTTGAATAAAATTTTGTCGAAAAAATGTTTTAGAAGCCGGTTACAACGATTAGTTACAAAAACAAAGAACGATAACTCCTATATCCTCTTACAACTCTGAATACATTGTTTCCTAATCCTAACTAAAATGATAACATTTTAGTAGTTTTGGGAAACAAATATTAATAGGTATTATAATTAGATTAAATTAATTATATTTTTTTAAAATGCAAGAAGTCCAAAGATGTTTTTTAATGATCGTGTATAAACAAAGAGCAATAACTCTTACATCTGCCTCAAGTATTGAAGTAACAAGCCATCCAAATGTTCATAATAAAGATTTTATGAAACATCAACAATGTTCCAGGATTTATATGCCTTCTGTAGCAGTTCTAACGACTGGTAAAAAACCTACTACCAAAAACAGACATTTTCAATCAAATTTTATATACATGTAAATTAAACAATTTTACTGCATTAAAACTTTGGAAATTCAATGATTTTTTTTTCAATGCTAGTCTTGTATTTATCAAACATACGAGAAAAAGATTTTTAATTAATATGTGCAATGCACTAGCTCAATAATCTAAAGTCATTCTTTCTTTTGAAAATTACGAATATGCAGTCCTAGAAAGTTATACAGATCTACAAGTATTGTTTTATAGATATGGAAAGTGAACTAGTTTATACTCATTCATAACATGATATGAAATTGGATGTGATATATAGCTGACAGCAGTGATATACTAGTATTTTAATTATAGGCCTATGTTAATTTTTTTTAAAAATTACATTAAACTGTATGTATTTTATAACAATAAAGTGAAATGAGGAATCAAACTGCAAAAATCAGAATTCAAGCAAAGATAGCTGTGTTTTCATCCCTTAAAGATACTTATGTTGTGAAAAACTTTCAGTTAATTATTTTAATTAGAGAATTAGTACTCAGATGTATGGGCTTGTATTCAGGTATCCTGGAAATATATTTGAGGAATATGATGAACTTGTGAAAAAAACGTGTTTATTATCAAGTTGTAACATGTGTTTTAATTCTGTTCAATTCCTTCTATCGAAGATGAAAAGCACTTCTTATAATTATTTTACTGCAGCTTTAATTTGTTTACAGTGCAAGTTACAATTCTTATAATGCACAATGTCACTATAATAAATAATTACTTAATTACTTACTTTTTGAATTCGCTGATTCAATAAGGCAATTGCAGGATTTCAGAACCTTAGTTATGGAATATAAAGTTTGGCTACTGAAGTCCGTATATATAAAATTCGTTTATTAAAAAAAAAAAAACTTTTCTTTCAGATAAGATTTAATTCAACTTCTAAATTTGTTGATTTTTTTTGGTTTCTGTACACATAATTCATGGTATAAATCGAATCACCATAAAATTCAAAGTTTATTTTAAAAAAAATACTCTTTTTTGAAAAGTTCCACATCCAGGAGTATATATAACTGGCTTTAATGATCTAATTTTTTATCTTTATTTACATGATGGATAATGAACTCATTTTAAATAAAGAAAATTGATGGATAACAGGTACTTCTCAGCATTGTATTAATTTGTTCTACAGATTAATAAAAAAACTTCAGTGGTTGTGCCTTTAATACTATTATTTTGAATCTTTCACACAGTTCAAGAATTTACAATACAGGTTATGCTGACTTAGTCTATTTTAAAAAAAAAAATCACAATTCTTTATTAATTTAATTTTCAAAGAATGTTTTTATTTATGAAATTAAATACAAAAAATTTTGATTAATGATTTCTTTATCATTATCTTATTTGTCGTAGCTGAAATTTCAATAATTCTACAGTTTATTTTATTTGAATTCAAAATGGTGTAACCTAGCTCCAGCCTGTTCAAAAGTTATTGAAATTGGTATACAAACAACAGGGAGATTAAAAGGTGTGAATAACATCCCCCAGGTGTTATATTGAATTATGGTGAAAACGGTACCTGGTGAAAACGGCACCTAGTGAAAACGGCACCTGGATTATGCAAAACGGCACTTGGTCAAAACGGCACTTAGTGAAAACGGCACTTGGTCAAAACGGCACTTATAGAAAAAAATATATATGCAATGATAATTTGATATACTAGTATATATTGATATATATTTGTGTATGAGTATATATAAAATATTATACAATTTTTTTCAAATTTTTCTTGGGGGTTCATTTTTTCCAAGGAAACAATTCATTTATACACTGTAACAAGTTTTTTTTTAATGAAATCTCAGTGATATTATATATATATATATATGATTAAATTATGTATGAACCTATGCACATACATACTTTCTCCACAGATTCATACATTTGAATACCAAATTTGAAAAGATTTTTTTCTCATTTTATTCCTTGAAATATCCGTATCTTCATCTTTTAGTCTCCTTTTTTTAATAAATGAAATAACAGCATTGTTTTTAAATACAACGTTATTTTCAAGACAAGATTACAAACAATAACAGCATCATCTGTTATCATCTATAGAAATTGTTATGTGTAACAATATCAACATCAAATTGTATCATCTTAATATTTGATCAATTATTAAATATATAAATAAATTGATATTCTTCAATTATTAAAAAAAAAACAACAAATGATTTTGTTCTTCTGTGTACAGGTTTCAAATTGTAAAAAAACTTAATAGTAAATATTGTATTGCTGTTCAGATTTTACGTACAGTTTAGAGTGAAATGTTAAAGTTTTCCTTACTTGTGTACAATCCCTTTGACAAATTGTCAGGAATACACAATATTTAGTAACTGTATATGATTACAAATTAACGATCAGCAGATTATTGAAGGGGAGGTGTGAATGGTCTTTTGTTTCTTATTCCTACAAGTGTATTCTAAGTAAACATACTCAACTGGCTTCTAATTAGTCAGCTGTGACTGGCACCCCCCAAAACAGAGTGACACATACATATTTGCAATACTATTAATTTTTAAATTTCAAAGGATCATTAATAATATGATTTGGAT
>PRKT01001357.1:14733-34699 GCA_003671525.1 Saccostrea glomerata | reverse complement strand
TTTTAGATTGAAATGTAAAGATAGATACCGTTACATATCATTTGTCATTATCGATAATTATTACCCAAATATAAGTATAATGCTAATTTTTTATCTCATTTGAAATAACTGATTAATAAAAGTTTAGATTTAACAAAGCTTTATTTGCTGCCAAGACATAGCACTTTCCTATTTTTTTTTTTATTTGGGCCTAATTATTATTTTTCTTTTTTTTTTTGATTTTTTTTTTCATTTACTCTAAGATACATGGTAAATATTATTCCATAAAAATAATGATACATGTAAGGACCCAAATAACGTCCAAAATTAAGTTTCAAAAACCTTTTTAGTAATTTCAGTTAATGCAATTTTTAAGGAAACGTCTCAAAAATACAGGTACATGTACTATGGGATTATGTAGGAAAATGCCAATTTTAGCACTTTAAGGATAAATAACACAAACTTTTTTTCAGAAATCAGCATTAGTTCTCATAGATTTACATTTAAATTATCAACCTGAATAATGTTTACCAGGTAGAGTGGAAGAATTTTATAAGATTTTGTCATAAAGTTAAAAAATTGTGCAAAATTTTGTATGGAATTACATAGAAGGCAAAATAAAATCTCAAATCGAAGCACCAAGGAAAACCTACGATTTTTTTTAATATTTCAGGGATTTATTATTTATATTAATACA
Organism: Saccostrea glomerata; assembly: GCA_003671525.1. NCBI lineage: Eukaryota > Metazoa > Mollusca > Bivalvia > Ostreida > Ostreidae > Saccostrea > Saccostrea glomerata. The sequence goes on along the minus strand of PRKT01001357.1, from coordinate 34,023 downwards.
AATCAAAATCAGTCAAAAAATATATATCAACCCGCGCATCCATTTTTTTGTTTGTGGTAAGTACCCTTAAAGCAAATTTAACAAGTACTACGATAGAATTTTTGTTGAGACTATAATATTTGATGAATTATACTATATTATAAATTATATGTAAGAAACACAAAATTTTCACCAGAGAGAGCATCTCAAAATGCAAAAATTTAAACAATCTAATTAAAATTAGATGTTAGATCCGCTCAAATACTCGCTACCATTAGTGTAGCGAGTATGCGAGTGGATCTAACATCTAATTTTAATTAGATTGAGATTTAAAGAAATTTACTGTTTATAGAGTACTACAAAATATGACGGGCACAATGGATTCACATAAAAACATTATAAAAATAATGCAGATATTCTCAAATTTCTCTGTTTTAAATTTCAAGGGCATATGTTTATCACTTTTTCTTTAATAATATTTCATTAGCCCTTTCTTTAAGAACTTCAGTTATCATAACGTCAAAAACACACTGTAGCAACGTCAAGCTACCTAACAATTGCAGAATCGGTAAAAAAAAAAAAAAGTCAGTTATATCATGTTGTAATTACAGTTTTAAACTTATAACTTCTCAATTTTGTTTGATTTTAATAATTCAGCGAAAAAAAAAGTTGCATTAAAACAGTAAATACTTTTCAGTTTACTATGATGCGAGAAATATCGCGCAATGAAAACTACAGCTGGTCATCTTAAACACATTTCTTTTACAAATCTAAGTTTGGTAAACCATTGTTTTTTTTTTAGAATCCCTTGAATTACAGTATGTATAATGATCAACCTCCTGGACATGGCGGAGGGAGAACGTATGGACACACAAAAGGCCTGCTTTCTTATTTCTAATATTAAAATATATTTTAAATGTGATTAAGTGTGCAAAATTGCGTATACAAATGTACATATCTGTTATGGAAAATAATGTTAGTTTTTCGATAGGAGTTTTAATTAATATCCTTGAAAAGAAACTGATTTTATTTTACCATTCAGGTGCATATGCATTTGATGAAGAATCTGGATTCTGGATAATTTCAAGCATACCAAAGTTTCCCAAGTCTAAATCAAATGGGTATGGGTATGGTGAAAGCCAACTAAAATTCGGACAGATTGTTTTATGTGTGACGGTTTCTTACGATTTTTTACCAGATATGAGTATGTTGATTAATATTTATAGCATTCTTAAAAGAATTGTAAAAATTCAAATATAATGATTAGAAAAATTATCATTTTTTCTAAAACTTTAACTTTAATCATAGCTTAAATTTAATTATTTGTGTTCTGATAGTGTATTTTTCAATGCCAGTCTTTTTCATTGATGCTAATGCAAATAAAGAAAAAATATGTTGTATATGTAGAAGAAATATTTTCGCTAACAAGACCGTATTTTTACGACGGAGAAAGTCCCAACATACCGAACAAAGAAAAATATTTATTTGGCATTGAACAAACATCTACCAGCGGAGGACAAGAGCTGAATATATTGTTCAAATCTTCTTCATTTAATGCAGGTAAAATAATAGCAATCGATGAAAGCATTTGGTTGCTTATTTGCCCTTCAAAATACAAAGAAAAAATATGATTAATGATATTCGACTGGTATAGACTCTATTTCATTTTTTAGATTTGTACGAGAGTCATGTTTTTTATGGACTGGGAGATTCTATGTGTGTCCTAACATATCAAGCAAATCTAGCCTCCACAAATAACGTAGGCACATTACAATTAATTTTGTGATTTTTTCTCTATTTTTTCACTTTTGACACCTCCTTTGTTTTGTTTGAATTTGCATAAGAAAATAAAAATTAAGCTTTTAATACATTTCGTAATTAATCTAGGATATTGAGTCCTGTTTTAGGTTCTTAACATAGAAGAGGTTAGTTTCAGAGATGGCTATAGATTTCCAGCAACAAGGGACCACTCAAAATGGGCCGTAACTAGAAGCAAAAATTGGACCTGTATTGGGGATATAAATAGAACAGTACGTATGATAAGAAATCCGTTGGTTATTTATGAAAATGACCTTTTTAATTGAATATATATGAATGGAACATTACATTTATTATAATTCCAAATGTAAATAGAACGGCGTATTTGCAAAAGGCATATTTAGGGACCAATCCTTCAATTCCTTAATGATAACTTTTATATGTAGCTAGAATTGATATGTCACATACTGCTCAGAACATTATTTTGACTTATTTTTTTAACAGTTTATCATATCAGAATATTTTTTCCTTTTGAAATATTAAATGCGAAAGATTTCACTTCTCCCTTATATCCCTTAATAATGTAAGATACGAAGTGTATATCATACGAGGGTAATCCCAGAAAAACCGTAGTATTTTAGATATAGGCTGGACACAATGCATTCGGTGTGTCAAATATCATGAGTAAATCTATCTTTTGGCAAGTTCAGCTGTTCCCCTAAGCACGGACCGTTTCAGTTTATGAAGATATCCGCATTTTCTACAACGTTTCAAAATTCCAAAATTCGAATATCTAGAGTTTGGAAATATTATTTTCTTATACAATTTATAGATCAAGCCAATTCTATGGAGTAACTATAGACTCTCTATATATTATAACAAATATTGAACCGAATTTTTTTTTTACCTTTTAAATTCGCTTTTAAGGCAACCTGAAGTAATGACGACGCACAGAAAGGTACTTTTCCTCACCACGAAATCAGAATCGGTTTTCTCTATCAAGTCTTTATTTATACCTTACACATTTTTGGAAAAAAACTTTAAAACGGAAATCAGTTTTCATAGTTCCTCTTTTGAGGAATAGAATCTATCTAATGAAGCATAATTCTTTTAAGTTTCATTTAAAACCACTGAATGATTTTTAAGAAATCGCCTGCACAAAATGCTTAGAAAGATGAATAATAAAAAAACAGAAGAATCAGTATAAGATATCCTGTGGAGTCGATAAAGGTCTTAATAGCAAGCTGAAAAGTCAAAAAAAGATATCTTTGTTACAACGCGAAATGTAATAACAACGCAAAATGTAATAAACCTGGAATATTACATTTTGCATTATTACATTTAGCGTCGAAATCAACGCAGAATGTAATAACGCAAAATGTAACAACACACCTTTGAGGATTATTACGTTTCGCGTTATAACATTTTGCGTAGAGATCAACGCAAAATGCAATAACGCAAAATATAATAACACAAAATTTGGATTATTACATATTGCGTTGTTACATTTTGAATCGAGATTAAGCAAAAGGCAAGAACACAAAATGTAATAACAATTTTTTATGTCAGCCAGATTGAGTACAATTTTCATGTAATGGCCGATGAAAATAAAATCAATTAAAAGAAAAAAATTAGATATATGCAATTTCTTTTAATTAATAAATTTTATAATATATTGATTTAATTATTTATATGTATTTTAAATCAGTTTATTAAATGTTTTCAAATTAAAGGTGTCATAAATTAGAAACGTGCATCTGTTGGCAGGGTTGTTGGGGAGTATTGACCAGCGTATTTTTGTATTTTCAAAGACAGATGCAATGAATCTAAAAAAAAAAACTATTCATTTGTACTGACAGGTGTGAATGTATAGCGGGAAGGGGTTTATTGACAAATGATACCATACTGTTCCATGCAAATCACCAGCATTGCAGACAAGCAAAAACAAAATCCTCTCTCTCTCTTTCTTTCCATCCAATAATAAAAAGGATTGTTTCTGCATGTCCACAGTAATACAATAATAAACATACAAAGTAAACACCCCAACGTATCCCCACCCCTCACAACACGTCTAATTTGTTAGCCAATGTATACATACATATCAAGAGATTTTATGTCTTATTGGTTAGAAATTTAATAAGACTATCAAAAATATGCCAATCAATGTTAAATTCATTCTGTATGATTAAGTACAGTGTATTCAATATAACTAAAATCAGAGTCAGAAAAACGATACATTAAGATGTATTTATGTCCGTAAAAACCCTAACGTTGGTCTCATTGTTTTTGTTCTAGATATTTTACAGCGTGTTTCCCATGTTGGTTACATGTATATATGTGAATCAATTTTATGTTCTTTTTTGTAATACGCAATCAAAAAAATTGTCTTGTTTAGTTACAAATTATTTTATTACATTTTGATTATGTTTTCAGTGCAAAAATAAAATGACGCAAAAAGTAACAACGAAAAATTACGTTATTACATTTTGCGTTGATCTCGACGCAAAGTGTAATAACGCAAAATGTAATAATCTAAAAATCATGTTATTACATTTTGCGATATTACATTTCGCGTTGATCTCAACGCAAAATGTAATAATCCAGGTTTATTACATTTCGCGTTGTAACATACTGTGGAATCACAAATTTTCGTGGGGGTTTAATTTTCGTTGTTTTCGAGGTATGACAAGACCCACGAATTCATGTCCACCACGAAATGTAAAATGTTACATACATAAGTAGTCATTAATTCTTCATCCACGAAATCAAATCCCCACGAACCAAGAGATTTTCCTCAAACCACGAAAATTTGACCCCACGAAAATATGTGATTTTACAGTACCTTAAAAGTTGCGATTAAGCCGTTTAAACAGGAAAATTTGTTTTATTTTTGCGCTAAAATTAACTGCATTATCACAATTCAAGTAATGATTTTGTGCTAATAGATTAGTAAATTAACTTGTAAAATCATTTCTAAAAGCTGTTGGCTTTTTTATTATGGAGAAGGCTCAGGATGATGGTAAGAAAAGTTTGAAATCAGGCAGAAAAGATTGAGTGTAAATAGTCATGTAAATGAAATAGTTGATTTCCATAAAATACATTTATATCCATGTGTTCATCAATGTTTACACACTTTTGTTCTTGCGGAGCAACTCTGGAAGTTTTAATGATTGTTGATTGTAAGTGTGAATTAATTGCCTCTTTGTTTCTTCTTTTTCACATTTTTAAAACAGATTTATCGATAAAAAGTATTGTTTACGTTCCCCAATTGTTTTGCACGTGTTGTTGTGTGAATACATGTATTAGCATATAAACTTTATTATTTTTATTGCCAAATAATACAGGGTAGCTCCATGAATAAGAAATGTCGAATATAAAAAAGAAACTGTATTGCAATTTTGAATATTATTAAAGTCAGTTTCAAAGTAATTTAAATCAATCTGTATTTTTAAAATCAGTGAAAATATAATGATGAAAAAAGATTTCAGTGGTTAAAATGAAATGTATAAAAATCAATGACAATACTTTGTAATTAATAAATGATTATGGACTCCCTTCGAAGTGAAATTGGTTGTTTCTATTGAAGTGCACAAAAGTCATTCACTATCAATGTATTAGACAAGAATCTCGCGAAAAACTGCCATTATGCACATTGATCCTTTGTTGAATACGGTATCTTAACAATTGAAAATGTATTTTTATGAACATTTTGCGTTGTTTAAATTATATCACATATACGGACTGTATAATAATATGCGAGTTTGGAATCTTTCGATTAGGAAAGGGATGTGTTTTTTACCGGAAAAATGTCAATCAGAAAAAAGGACGCAGATAAGGTCTTCATTTATATCTTCTGATGAAAATGTAAACTAATTCAACACCTAAAGAGCGCTTATATAAAATTGTTTAATACATTGGCATCACTCTTAAATAAATAGGACAATTAAGGCTACAGGATAGCAAATTGATATCAAACTTAAAAAGTTAATTTGGCAATAGTCTTGTCCATTTTTTCCCTCCACTTTGATATACAGCATGCGCTGACCGTTGCAACCATTGGTAATTTTTGGTTTGAGATGTGTTTAGTACTTCACCATCGCCGGTAAAAGTGAAAGACATTGCAAATCATGCCTCTGGCCTTTGACTTGCATTTTCCTTTTCCTTTTGAATGAAATGAGTAATTCATAGTCAATTTTTAAATAAATATTTATTTTAGACTACTCAGTTCAAAAGAGGAGGACTTACAGTTTGCCTATACCACAATACGGTTGCTAAGGAATTCCGCAGTATATCCGATTGCCGTAGAAAAATGAGAGAAAATGAAACTTCAAGGCCTGCAAAGACATGTGACAATAAGAAGAAAGGGAAAAAGGGGAAAAAATAAATGATTTCGGAGAGCTATAAATAAATTGATTCATAAGAATAAAAACAAAAAAATTGGAGTCAATGCGCTTCTTTTTGCGCTACAGAGCTACAGACCTTTTTGCACTGTAAATACATCATACATCAATCTTTTTTTTTTGTTTAAGTTTCTCCTCAATATTTTTGCTTAAATAGATAATCATTATGGGTACAAACATACTTTTATTTCATTTGAAATAGACACATAAGATAGCGATGAAATTTCCAAAATATCGGCATGTTTAATTTGTTGTCGGTTTTTTATATTCAAACAATTTTCTGGCTTTAAAATTAAATCTAAAAAATCATTTGAACGTAATGCCATTTTACTGATTCTAAGAAGAAAAGGTTTATTGTAAGAATTTAAAAAATTATGGGGATTTTTTTTTAATAAAGGTGTATTTTTAAAATCTGCCCAAAAGCTCATAAGCGAACCACGTTAAATTACAATTACATGTAAAATGTTTGTAAAGAATAAAAGGCAAAATCTGTACAATCTGTGAAATAAATCTCAAAGGGTCCAGATCAGCATTATTTTGCAAAGATTGAGGGAAAATCCTTCAAAAACATGACACCATTTGCATTAAAAAATGAGCAGTATCCGGATTATGTCTACTTGTTTTCCCGTCTTGATTGATGCTACGTTCCCCACTATCGATTTTCCTCTTACTGTACCTATTAAATGAAGCCATTTGAAAACAATGACGACCAGGTTTTTTCTATTGATTCACTGGACCCTTTGAAATTATGTCTATAGACCATGAAATGTGTACATATACAATTATGTGAAATTTGAAAATTAATAAATTATAGTATAAGGTGTAAAGGCATATGTTTTTCTTTGATAAAGGTAGAATGGCGTTAATAATCGAAATCATATAAATGTACAGCAAAAAATACACCTGGAAACAAAAGAAAATCAGAGTAGCGGTAGAACACAACTTAAGCTCACTGCTGTCACTATTCCACTACAGAATTCAATTCATCCTGAAACATAATGGTGCACGTGTGGATTGACCTCTGTATGTTGGACTTACTGTGAACTTAATTTTAATCTTAAGTTGTTCCTATTCAACGAAATTCTGGTACCCAAAATCAAATCAAATCTCTAAATTTTAATTTTCTTTTATTGATTTTCAACTTTTTGTTTTATTTATTATCGAATTGAAAATGAACGTTTCGTCAGGAATTCTAAAAAAACTGCTTTTCGAATAAAATAGGTTATTCTTTTACTCGGTATTCACAGCTGCCTCGGGAATGAGTGTTGGTATGGTAATTTTTAACAAATTCAGATAGATTTCAACGATATAAAATGCAAAGTGAGCTACATTTCTAAAGTTAAATAATTTATCAAACCCGCTGATGAAACGTAAATTATCAATAACTATTGCATAGAGATAAAAGAGTGTCTAACGCAAAGACTTCCCCACGGTATCATGTGACTTCTGTCAATAGCAAAATGGTTTCTTATTTTAAAAGCTAACAGAGCATCAATATCCCGGAGTTTAATAACATCTTTGAGTACAAAGTATACTCAAAGACATCTATTATGCCTAAAAATGCTGCTGGAATCCTACTTTCCAGTAAGTAAAATAATTAGTTCACAGATTTGCAAGAAACCTTACCTGATTTTTTAATCCTATACATATGAAACGAAACATATGTTGTGTATTAATGAAAAACATTTAAACTATAATTTAGAAAATTCAGAGTAAAATTGTTCGAAAGCAAAACATGCACAAAGTATATTCTCAATCCGTGCAGTTGTGGTGAGCAGACCTTAATAATTGAAAACACCCGTCTAATCGTTAACAATAACAGAGCTCGTGCTCTGCTTACAAAAACTGTGCACGTTTCACGGGTTTGTTCAGCTTGCTAAACTCTGTACATAATAATGTACGGAATAACGATACCTGTGAAGGGGTTCTTTCATTCGAACATTTCTACATTGAATAAAATAGTTTTCATAGATTAAAGTTGTAGTATTTTTCATTAATACAAATCAAGATGGTCACCTTCCCTAAGTATTAAGAATTAAAATTGTGACACTATACAGAAAATATTAACTTCAAATCTGTGTCTATGTACCTTTAAAGTGGCTATATTTTGTAAATAGTGAGGCCACGCTCCTACCAGCACTTGATAGTGTGTTAACCCTTTAGCTCAATCGGTAGAACGTCCGATTTAAATCTGAGGGTGTTGGTTTGAGCCACAATGTGGACACTCCTGTAGGTAATACGTGTAAAGCTGACTGACTGTCTTCGAAAGAGAATAACCGTTCACTGTATGTCAGTCGGTAGAGCGCTCGCTCCGTGATCGGGAGGTTGTGAGTTCGTATCTCGGCCGCGACTGACCTAGTCGTTAAAATGGGTAGCAACTGTTCCTTCGCCATACGCTCGGCACTTTGAAGTGAAAGTTGCGGGTCCTTCGGATGAGACCTTAAAAACCGAGGCCCCGTGTCAGTGGCAGGCGTTGGCACGATAAAGATTCCTCGCTGCTCAATGGCCCTGAATGCCGAGTAAAGGTCAAAATTTGAAGCCCTTCACCGGCAAACGGTGACGTCTCCATATGAGTGAAAAATTCTCAAAAGGGACCTTCAACAATATACAATCAATCAATCAATCAATCAAAAGAGACTATTATCAAAGGAAATAAATTAGCATACTGATGCATGTTTTAATAAACTCCATATGAAATCTATACATTATTCTCGATAATTGCTTCAAAACGCCATTTTACATATCTTTGTATATGTCGTCTTAGCCAGATTATCTTTACATGACACGATCAATTGAATTCAATTCCAAAGTTACTTGATTAACACATTCGATGGTAGATTCCAATTTAAATTGACAGATACATGGTTACCAAATAAAATCATTATATTTATGTTAATATGTACACATTTTCATTCATTTTGTAGAGTTAAATAACATCTCTTAACACAAATATCACGAAAACGTAATCTAAATTTGATGTCATCGCCCCTATTATGATGTCATGAAGTCTCACGGATATAGGCAATGTAAAATATTTTGAATGTTTCCTTATTACCCCTGCGAAAACTGAAAATTGATGTATGTTTTGGTTTTAAAGATTCTAAGTTTCAGTGCTCTATTCCTGTGTACAAAATGAAAAGGTAAAAAAAGAACACAAAATATTTAGGATACAAAATGCATGTACTTTATACAAAATGTTACCTCTGACCAAGGAATCCTAAAATAATCAAGCTATGAGATAAGTACACATATTTTTATTAAATATTAGTAATTATTCTTCATTGTACCATAGTTAGGTGTGATTTCTTTTGTTAAAAGTGTGGGTTTTCTGTACATAACCCACACTTTTCTATAACTCCGCCCATCGAGTCGGGACAAAAGAACTATTTATAAAACGATCTTGCATGGATTTTAAATGAAACAATCATACGGGCTTGATATACCAAATACAGGAGATGGAAAAGGAGAAAATTTTTCAATTGTATACAACATTTTGCTATAAATAACAGTTAAAAACGGTCATTAATACTTTAACTTTAGTTAAAAGTGAAGAAAAAAAAACCCTTCAGAAATTGCTTGATTTTTTAAACATTTTTTTTAAATAGTGTAATAACCATGGTGGCGTTAGCTTAGTGGATTCCAATATATTGTTCTTTTGATAACCAACAAAGGAAACACGGAACATACTTGAAGTAAAAGTACAGAGTACACTACTGTACTTATATAACCTTTTCGATTGCGGACCTAGCCGAACAAAGATCTAATTTCCATTAAATTGAAATATACATAACCTCTAACAAACATTTCAATCAACGTACCACTGTGCATGGCAAAGTTTGTATAAGGTTTACAATAAATTAAGTTAAACCAAGTTCATAATAAATTCAAATTACTAGTGTGTAATATTGACGATTGAAATTTACGAGAGAAAAAAATCATTCAATGTTACATATATCATTGAAACCAAACTCGTTATTTTTTCAATTACATAAATCAAGCTTTTTAAACGGGCCTAGATATGTTTAATTTTTATGTCGCTTGTGTGGCCCAGTGGTTAAAGCGCCTGCCCTAGTCACGAAGTAAGGAGTTGAATCCCACTGTGAAACGTGGAGACCTATAAAGTATAAACAGAGGTCCCATGTCGCAGAAGGTGTTGACAGGAAGAAGATTCCTCACTGCTCAATGTCCTTGAGTGCAGAGTATAGGGCAAGATGTGTAACAAAATTTGAAAAGTATTGTATACAAATCACTTACCTTATATTCCATTGACGTGGTCAGAAGGACACGAAGGAGCGTAAAATCATATAAAATCCAAATGCATCTTTGAAACCAAACACTTAATGTTTCAATCACGCGAACCAGTCCGACCGATTCCTAAGCTGACTTACATATGAATGATTTTTGAAAACTATGGTACAATTCATATACCCCATATCACACTGTTGATTATGTGAAGATACCCGATAGGCGTGGTCAAAATGACTACTCGGGAGCTACACTCCTTCGTGTCATTATGACCACATCCATCGGGTATCTACACATAACCAACAGTATGATATGGGGTAACTACTACAAATATTATGACATTCATAAACAGCCTTGATAGTAAATTTGTACAGGTCCGAAAGTCAGACAGAAAAAAACTGTTTTGGTGCTTTTTCCTTACTTAAAAATTCGTTTTATTTTGTGCAGAAACTAAATTAATAAACCTTGTTCCTCGCTTTTTTTCAAACAGGTAATGTTTCAAAGTTTCGTATTCGCAAGCACTTCCATTTTCAGTACGATATTTTTGCAATTTCACAGTGTTTCAACAGGGACATCTGTCATCATCATCACAAACAAAAAAAAAAATCTACATGAATAGTCAACAGTTTTTTCAAACGTGATTTTCTCTCTTATCCAGAAGGAGACATTGCATTGTTTACGCGAACGTCTTCTTCGAAAGTTTATTGCATTTTTTTTCAATTCTATCTTTTGTATTTTCGATACATAGAATTTCGAGATTTTTTGGTGTAAGAAAAGTGATAAATAAGTTGAATGTTTATATCCAGCCACCACATACTTTAACTGACATGACGTGGAAAGTGTCATAATTTTTACATACATGTAGCATGTAGATTAATTTTCGGGACTTGTTACTTAATTCAAAAGCAAGGATTGTTTTGTAAGCTCGAGTGTGTTGTTATGATATTGAACATTTGAAATTTAAAAATAACTATTCCTTTCCCTTGTCTGATATGTACATATTCAAACAATAGCAAAAAAATACGTGTGAAAGGCTCCCCTCATAGGTCCGAAGAGTTAGAATTTATGGATCGTGCTTATATTGGACTGCCACAAGTGACAAACAAGGACAACTTGAAAATATTCTGTGTGAATCTACCAGAGAACTATGTCCTGTAATTGAATTTAGCTCAGGGATTGTGTGTAGTTTATCCATTTATATAAATCGCGATAAATCGCCCTTTCATATGTTGGTAAGTTGAATTTCTCGTAAAATGTTTTCTTATCGAGTAAAAATTAAACCTGCCGTCACCAATTTCTATGTCCCAGGGATCTCGATTAATTGATCAGTGTAACAAAATTTGCACAATATTTTTGTTTTATACATGTGCCGAAGCGATTTTTGTGCAACAATTAGGAATATCATAAATCTACGTGATCAACTCAACAATCACAAAAATGCTTTAAAATAAAATCTAAACAAAACTACATATATCATCTCAAGTTGACTGTAATTTCAAACAAGGATTACATATTAAAATTGAAATCTAGCTCAAAATAAAATGATTATTTTTATGGCTTTTTAAGCCTTAGGACAGCCTTATCATGTCTGCGTAGTGGAATTTTTTTCTCCATAATCCTTAAAAAATCCGAAATTAGAATCTAATCATCTATTTTCACTTGATGTAGTTTTTCTAGGAAATACTTACATGTTTAAGTAGTTTAAAAATTTATAATGTACTTATTCGTGTATGTTAAAAAGTTCCTATGACAAACAACAGTATGCAAAGTTCAGAGGAATACAAATGTGATATTACAATGAAGAAAAATTATACACAAAACAATACATGTTAAAAGATGTTTATGCCGATAAAGATTAGATTTCCTAACATAAAAAGAAACATGGTTAACACCCTAAGTACTAAAAGTGCTAAAAAAAAAAAACAGAGACTTTGATAAAAAAAAAATATTTGTTCTATCAACTGAGAAAATATGAATTCTTATTAAAGTAAATATTGTTTTCAGAAGTGGACAAAACGTGAAAAAATTACTGAAAAAAAAAAATAGAGCAAACTGTATAAGTGGTGGAATAAGCAAAGTTTTATTAAACTTGCCTTTCTCGAAAGGCATAAAGAAAATTTTAGACCAAAATGATGGAGAGAAATTAAAAAAAAATTCTTTTTATGATACCTCTGAAATGGCTTTTTTCGATGAATCTAACTCTAGAACATTATCTGAGAACACAGCGGCTGGTATAAGATGAAGGATAGGTTAATTGCAATTTGAAAAATAAGGTAGTATGAATCGAACGGAATATTCCTCAGAAACAAAATATATGAAAGCTGTAAAACCTGTAATAAGTACGAAAAGAATACTCATGATAGTTAAAGGGATACCTGATATATTCGGCCATAACTGATCAGCTAAAGAAATACCAGGAAATATTTCGCGGTAGGAGTGCTACAATTCTCACATGACTGTGTAATCGCAAATTGGACAGCATATACAATGACAGTAACTAAAATCATTACTAAGGATAGCCGCACATTTCTTAGCTTGTGAATGCTCTTGATGCCTCTTTTGTTGGGGAGGAAAGTTTTATAAAACTTGCAGGTGAAAAGGGAGTCTCCCATTTGCAGTATCTTTGCAAACGCTTATCAATGTAACAATGTAATCAATATCATTTTCATACATAATTGCAGAAAATTTACTGGACATTTTATTTAACTATTTTCGGATTGTTTAAATCAAAGCACTGTTATAACATTTAAAATCGTACCCAACAACAATCTTTGTGATGTGAAAAGGATATATTTTCTCCTAATGTTAGGAAAGGTACGACTTTAGTATCATTTGAAATTTCGAACAGATAATTTTTGATAAATAGAATATTAGATTTATCCGTGCATGTAGAAAAATTGTGCATTGTTATGTTGAGAAACACCTCTTTATTCCCATTCGCAAGCAATCCAAAAGTGTATGAGTCAACATCCGATGGATATCCCAAATAATGTGTATTAGTGGTTACCCAAATCGATTCAGTAAAGCGATTTAAATTGTACATATTTAGGTCTAAAGTGTCAGTAGAAGTGATGTTGATGTAGATGTATATAAGGTTCACCAGGGGTCCGAATGCTAATGCTTTAAACTCTGATGCATGGTTTTTCATAATACAGTGCATCCTGTATCAGACATATGTCCAATAGCAAAAGTGAGACCATTGGTGAATAATAACAGTTTAAACATTTTATCATGGGAAACTCTGGAAAAAAAGAGAATGAAAATAGAAAATATTCAATGTTTGTAAGTGAATTTAGAATTCACATCTCGAGTTTTTAATTGACATAAGAGCGGAGATCAAGTGAAAAAAAAATTAAATAAATTTTGTCTCACTAATTCAATAGGAACCATATTCAACAAAAGAAATGTTTTCTCTCTGTAATATTTGCTACGATTTTGTTAGGATAGTGGACAAGACATTTTTTACGGGCGTGTATATTAATAGGCGTTGAACCTAGACGCCATAGATTGCGGGGTGCGGAATCTTGGTCTTGAGTAGGTGGGGCGCTGGGTGTTGCTGCTGGAATACCCCTTATAATTGGTAATTGCATTGGTTGAATACCCCTTATAGTTGGTATTTGCATTGGTGGTTTGTGGACGAAAACTTGACTGTCCATAGAATTGACCACTTGAATTTTGTTGGCGAAATATTTGTGCGGACCCAGTGTTTGAGGCTTGTGTAATGCAATGTATCTGTGGTTACTACCACATCGAAGACAGCTGTGTTTATACATGCATGGGAATTTGTCACAAGATCCCTTGTAATTGAAATTGTAGCATTTATCATTATTGGGTTTGGGTGCATTTGTTACGTTATAAGCAGGCCCAGAATGCATATACATTAACCATAATTCCGAGTCAATTTTCCCCCAGGAAGATACAGGATTTTGCTCTTTGCGCAGCCTAAACTGCGTATCATATTCTTTCCAAGATATTGCCCCTCTGTTAACACCCATTCTTACGGTCTGTATGTACTTAAGTAGGTCAAGAGTCTTGGCGGGATGTGCACTCAAGTACACACTTGCAAATATGAGGATAAGGTCAGTCCATTGCTCAATATTTTCTACCTTTTTTGGGTTGGCATCTTTATAAATTATCTCACCCATACTATTTATAACTAATTTCTTTTCATCAGACCCTGATTTTGGTGCTTCCAATGTGGCCAAATCAATATACTGCCCACTAATAATACGTTGTTTGACTGTGCTAGAAACATTCATACCAATCATATGTATTGATGGGACAGGAGCAGGGGTGGTGCCAACATCTGTTGGAGTTGAGATTGTTGCTCTAGGGGTGGGCGGTGCAAAGGATGACCCTGCACTTCTTGTCAACATGGGTTGCGCTTCCGTCACAACAGAAGTTGATTGAGCCTGGGTAGGTGGTATTGGTACTGGACATCCTGCCGACGCCGTCGACGAGTATGTCTGGAAATTAACTGTAGCCTGACTACCACTTGGCTGCTGTGTGGCATTCGCTGATGGTTGAGCCATTCTGCGCTTCTTAGCTCTCGGTGGCATCGTGACGATCGTGTTCAGAAAAGAAAAGAAAATAATTATTTTTTATATATTGTTTTGTATATTTGTAAGAAAGAAATTTAAATTAATTATCTCTTCATTCTTGCATGCTTATTTCTTTTTATAAAGTAAGCCTAATTTTTTTTATCTCCCCTTGGTATAAAAATCTGAAACGTGTCGGATCAATTTTATAAAACAAAGAAAAATTAATTAAGCCAAGGCAATATGGTTTAAATCCTAACGATCAAGATAATTGACTTGATAATCATTATATCTTATCACATACTTGCATCATATAATCTGTTTTAATGAAAACCTATATACAAAGTGGTCGGCTAATACAAAATGGCCACAACAGACGCTAGAAAAAATTATCATTATTAAATCAAGGATCATCGGGAAATCATGAATAAATACTCCTAAATTGATTGCAGCAAACAACTACCAAATAGATAACAAAAACATCCATATGTATTATACCCATTAACTATTTTTCTAAATATCTAAATTTGCAAAAAAATTGTCCTTTAAAATTGCACCAACCTCATTCATATAGTCTGTGAATGAAAAGGGATTAACGGAAGTTGACTCAGGGGGAATAACTCTAATTGATTGTAGGGATTATAGGCGGATCTAAGGATTTTATAATATGGGAAATTAACACTTTCTTCGATAAAAGCCTCCAATTCTAATTGAATTGGATGTGATAATAATATTGATCTTTACTCGTACATGCATCTACAACATCAATGAAGTTATAAGTAGCTGACACAGTGTGTACTATTTTATCTCAAATTTGATCGACTTAGAGAAATGTAATTTTTATGTGGTGACCATAATTTCGCAATCGCCGATATATAGCTGAAATATTGCCGATTCGGCGTAAAACATTAATTAATCAATCAATTATAATTCTACACGGTATAAATGCGAATTTAAATCCATCAGCTTGATCCTTAATTCTGTTTATTATATTCATATGTCTCAATAGAATGAATATACATGTATTAATTATCATGAGTATTCGGTAATTTTAAAATGAAATATATGTGTCATTACTTTGAATGCAGACTTTGAAATTGCGCATTCATTAGTCAAACTGCATCATTATTCTGAAGGATCTTAATACCCTGATAATGAAAAACTTTTTTAAGAAAAAAAAGTTCTGTATAAAACAAAAATTGAAGAGATTATTTAGTCTATTTTATTATTCCCTACTTTTTTCATTGATTGTATTAGCCTTAAACTTTGAAGGGATGGAATATACAAAGACTTTTACAAAATTTGACTGAAAGCAAATTATTTATTTTTTATTTAATACTACTAATTTGTTTATATTTTTTCTTCAATACCCCCTCCTCCCTTGTAAAAACCATAGAACTATAGTCATGGACATGATATGAATATCATCTAAATTGCTTGCGATATTGCAAATCTGTGAATTATAATTTATCAAGTTGCTATTTTAAAGCGTTTCAATCCTACAATTTGATTTAAAAAGAAATACCCTTTCCTAAAAATAGACTCTAAATTTAGATTCATTATCTATCTCAGCTAGTACATTCAATAAAACATCAGGTAAAAAGAATGCATGACTCATAGCGAAGAGTGGGTTTTCCGATTTCTTTTCTTTTTGTCCCTTCATGCACGCGGACTACGCTTTAACAGTGAGTATTGGAGAGAGATATATAAAAAAGAGAGAAATTGATGCAAATAATAAATATATTTTACCAGATTTCTTAAAGAAATTTACTTGCATATGATTTTTCTTCACATGTTGTTTATAAAATTTTACTTTCGCTTTAACATTATTATCCGATATATAATATAAAGCTTTATGTTTTAAATGTTTCACAGTATCTCAATAGCTTTGCTTTCGATAGAGTTGGGAAAAAAGTAAATGAATACTACTGTTGAAATAGATTGTGACATTCATTAAAATAATGAAAATAAACATACATTAAAAATCTTTCGGGATCAGATAAACAACTACTCACAGAATTTAATGGACAATAATTGTTGTGTATCAACAAATGAGAGAGAGAGAGAGAGAGAGAGATTTCAATAGTTTTTGTAATTTATATGTTTTCCATTTATATTCAAAATCTCTTCGTTGTATTTTTTTTGTAATTTATTCCATTTTGTTTATTCATCTATTGTTTCAAACATAATTTTAGATGTCTCCACAAGTAATCACTCTGTACCTGCTAATTATGAAAGGTATGTGCATTTTATTGGTTTTTTTTTCTATAATAATTAATTGCTGACATAAATGACAAGGAGACGTTTGTCTTTAAAAAAAAAACAAGATGTTTTTGTAAAACACTATGCGCCCGACGTCAAGTTCGATAAAGCTTTTATTTAGATTTTAGGTCACTTTAAGATGTAATCTTCTGATACGCGGAAAAAAACCTGCATTAAACTTTTCACATGCTTATACATGTTATATTTTTCTGAAAGTGTAATATCCAAGGAATAATCTAAAGACAAAAAAAGCGTATGTTAGTGTTCATCTAAGAGAGGTTCGACCCTTTGAACATAGGCCAAAATAGAGCATGGGAAATTTCCTTAAAAATGCTGCTAGACAATAAAATACCTCACAAAACTTATAAATACAGTGAATTAAAACTTAATTTGGCTTAAATTTACTTGAAAGTATTGCAAAGTTGATTTTTTAAACAAAATATAAGCAAATAAATACCAATTAGATAACTTGTACCCATATATGTTGTTCACCCATGTCAAAATTAGGCACATTTTTCCCTATAAAATTGCTCGAAAAACCAAAGAAAAACATATTTCTACAATTAAACTTTTAAAGAAAATTGTTGTACAGTTTCTTTAGGTATTATGGCTTCTTTTCATAGCATGAAAAGTAAGGGTTAGTGCATATATAAGAAAGTTTTGATATTTTTATATCCCCACCCCATGTTTCTTTTTCAGCATTTAATGAAAATAAATCAAGCATTTAGGCATCAAAGTATGTGTTTTATTCACCAAATATTCAAAATTAGTTTGATAATTTCAGGTAATATTTACAATTTTGTTAAGAAAAGATTTGTAAGAACAAAAAGTAATCTATTAACACATAAAACTTCACAATAGTCTGTTGGATGTCCTCTCTTTCTCCTGGCCAGGGGGTTCCAGATTTGGTCCAGGTTTGGGGTGTTGGATGGTGGCTTCACAGGGATTAGTCAAATCCAGTCCCAATTTCTCAATCTGATTTTTATGGTTTTCTCCATCTGATTTTAGTGGTTCTTAAACCCTGCTCTCTTCTTAAAGCCTTCATTAGTGATTCTTGTGAAAACAAGACTTACCTGTAAAAAAATATTTTAGAAAAAAATTAGATTATAATTTACTGGTAATATCATTGTTCAAAAAATGTAAAATCATTATTTTGTCTATCTGACTTTGTTTTTATGAACCCAGGCCTGTAGTTTAGACTAAAAAAATTTCTACATGTTCCATGATGTTTCAGAAATATTCCATTTTTTTAACCCACATAGGCCGCCATAGAATGTAGCGACCTAGTTTCTTACCGAATGTAAACAGCTAAAAATTATAGAAGTTATCTTATTATTTTCTTATGGTATGTCTATAAAATTGAGATAGAGATTCTGCATTTACAATATCAAAGGTAATTTATCATATACTAAAAGCTAAAGTTGTAATAAAAAAAGATAATACGAATGTTGTCGTCTGCCACGCATTCTCAATTTATAGTCTCAATTCGCTTTAAATATTGTACCGCGTTTTAAGTAATATAATATTTCAAATAAATTTTATTTTCTGCCACTCATATAAACCATTGTTGGCTGTTGATTAAAATGCAACAATTTTTTGTTGTAGTTTGAATGATTGTCTTAGGAGAAAATTACATTTTATAGCAGAAGTCGATATTTACGTTACTGTCGCCGATCATCGTGTAGTTTTTATTTTAAACCAAAAAGAAGTTTTATATCATTTACATATCTTTTTCTTAGTAAGATTGTCCTACATTTGCGTTATATTTTCTGAATATCACACCCTTCATACATATGCGTGTCACAATTTTTTAAAAGTTTTGATATATTTATCAAATTTTGATGTCACCGCAGGATTATTACTTTTCTATTTGGAAATTCAAAAGGACTGGAAGGATTGATAAACTGACTCAATAGGACTAAGTTGTAACTTTTTAACATCATGAACACCTCTTCTATTGCATGGAATGGTAAAAAGGACACTCTTTATCTGTATTTATGAACAATAGCCCCCCTTTTCTTATAAGTCCAATGGTTAAAAAATTCAACGATATTTACGTGTTAGTATTTATTTACAAATTAAGTAAGAGAACTACACTGTTCCCTATG
>PRKT01001357.1:0-13786 GCA_003671525.1 Saccostrea glomerata | reverse complement strand
CCCCCCCCCCCCCCCCCAACTTTTTTCTCCAACCTTACTTCAACTATAGTAAATGTTCAGTGAAAGGCTTATTGCCCCCTACCCCCACTAATAGTGATGTACGGAAAATGTAGTGTAATAATTGGTACTGAAAGTAGTTGACATTGAAAAAAGTTCGCCTCCACTCCCCCTCTAGGATTTTTCGACTTTGTGCAAGTTTTATATTCTAAATAATGTGCGTTTTTTCTGAGCAGATTAATAAAGAATCAATTAATGTAGCATTTTAGGGAATATTGTCATTATTAAGCTTATCATCGGATGTGATAAAACTTGCTAAAATAAAAAGAAAATAATTTCATTTAAATGAAAATTACGTCCGTTTTATTTTTACTAATAACTGAATCAAAGATTCTACACCCCTTTTACAAATGTGCTTAAACGGTTTCATAAATGTTTATAGTTAACAAAATTTGATGTGTATTATATTGATTTTGTATTTAAAAAAAAAATTCTTTCGTTTCCAAATATGGCTTTTCAACATCACGTAAATATCTGGGTTAAAAATTTGCCCTCCAACCGCTTTTATTTCGAAGGAGGCCAACAAAACAAAGCATGAAGTATGTAAATCAAATTGCGATTTTTAATAACTATACACTTTCATGTTTCAAATGACGTATAAAAGTGTTAATTTCAGTTCACTAAATTTTTTGACTTTTCCCAAGATCGAATTGGTACTATAAATTGAGAATGCGTGCTGCACGCCTCTGGAGACCTGAGGCCTAACGTTACGTACATGTAACATGTAATATGCTATGTTTGAGTTTGCGATGTGACAGTATACTATGTATTTTGAAACCTTTGTATCTATAACGCATAAACATTGCTATTTTCAATAAGTTTGAAAGCATTGTAAACCTACATTTTCGCTTTTCCACTTCGGAGCTCTTGGCTGGCATGTTTGGGTACCGCTTTTGAGAATGTTCCTGTTTATTTTAGATACCATTAAACATTTTCTGGTGATTTACTAGTTGCTTGTATTGATTTTAAGATTAATGATTCTATAAATTGTTCATTGATTTACATTACTTAAGATATCCCTTTTGCTTTTGAACATTTATTTATCTACTTTAAGAAGGGTAATGATCATGCAAGGAACATTTCCTTGAAGTTTGTCTCACTGAATTCAATTTTCTGCAATAATTTGAGATTTAAAATATAGGAAAGACTGCAGCTGTTTTAAATATGAACACAGAGACAATACATAAAAAAAATATTAAATATGCCTTTAACAATATTGTTAGGGGTGCTATAATCTGATACTCACTTAATAAAAAAAAAATTAGACATTCAGTAATTACATGATAAAATTACTATTGAGAAGATGTAAAAGAAAACATTCAGGCTAAAAGATAATGCTTATGTAATGTTGTCTAGAAGAATTTGAAAAAACCGTATATTTTGACTATTTTCCTTCTTTGTTTGGTTCATTCATCAGGAAGAGGTTGCTATTCTGAAAGATTTAAGGTTCTATAACATATTTCTAGAATTCAACGTAAACTCCCTCTAAAAACCATTTGTTAAAATATCACGTTGTCTTTTAGAGGTGATCTCAAAAAAAAAAAAAAAAAAAAACAACAACTCGATATTGATAATTCACTTTATTGTCGGCAGCCGTTAAATTAAACTGACATTCAAATCATTAGGAACTTTCATTGATTATTATTAATTAACAAATGATTTGAAGACGTTGCAGGAAAAGAGGGTTGGATTACAAGGAAAAAACAAATGCTTGTTTCATGTATTTTTATCATTGTAGGCGTGTTATCAGCGTCCATTTTGCAATGTCCATTAAATAAAACAGAATGGGAAAACAAATCAAAGAAGTTCTTTTGTCAAGGAAGTGAGGAATACCATTGTTTTCTTATGGAGGATGCACTGTCTAGAAGGGAAAACTGTATTGAAGTAACTACAATAGTTGAAGGTTGGGACAATATTTATTTTTATATTGATAACAAGTAATGAAAATTATGTTGTATATATTAAGGTATCACACTCGTATAAATAAGTTTAAGCAAGGATTTTAGAAATATTTTTTGGAGGAGTACTTATGTGAAGTGACTAAAACTTGCAAAAAATGGGGGGTCAACGTACATCTCATTGAGCTAGAGAACAGCTAGGTTGACCGTTTTGTACTTAAATAGTAAGTCTTTGCTACTTTTATCAATTATTATTTTCTATATGATGAAGCCATGACACTACTAAAATCTTTCATATTTCAGAATTTAACATCTAAATTTGCACTGAGATATTTTCTTGTATAAAACTTTTTAAGACTTAAGAGCTGATCGGTGGAAAGTATTGATAAGTTTAAAATAACGACAGAAAAGGTTGTGGCAAGTTTAAGTGAAGTGAATGTAGAAATATTTGTCAAATAAACAATTTTTGGGTAAACAACTCTGCATATTTTAATGATTGATTGGTTGAGTGTATGTTTAATAACGTCCGTCTTAAGAATGTTTCACTCATATGGAGACCCTACCACTATGGAGTACTGGAAATTCTGTGCTATACTCGGCACTCATGATTATTCAGCAAGGAAGGATCTTTTTCGTGCCAGCACCTCCTGCAACACGGGACCTCGGTTTATATACGGTCTTATCCGAAGAACCGGTCTCCACGTCCCACTGTGGAAATTGAACCAGCAAACGTAAAGATTAACTCCCTCTTTCGCGAATCTAGAACTTTTTGAGACCTCCTTTCAAATACTAAGCAAAATTATCAAGTCGGTGAAAAATTTCAAATTTACAAATCTGTTCTTTTGAAAAGTGATTTATCGTTCTCATACCTACACTCATCAGCATGTCTGACGCTAAATAAGCTATGATGAAAGAAATGTAAATTATTCTATATTGTCACTCAAAATGAACAGCATTTCTGCAATCGTGTGCTTTAAAGATGTTAGATATATTTTCATATGGAAGTAAAACTATACTTTCCTGCTATAAATGAATTGCAGTAAATCGAAAGCACACTCTTGTGATTTTGTCAGACTTAAGAATTCATCTCTTCAGTTAAGCAATACTTTCAAATTTTTACAAACATTTTATCATGAACGGAACTTTCTTAACAACCCATATATCACAGTATTTAATATATGTAGGATATTGTCCAATATTCACCACGACTGGCTACTTACATTGGAGATCATGTAATATGACAGGTTGTCCACAAATGAGGTACCGAAGTAATGAGGTCTACAAATGTAAGAAACACTGTGAAACATATTTTTGAAATTAAAATTTATTGAATTGCATCTTTTTTTTTAATCTATCTCAAACTGAGTCTAAACAGACATCACCTTTCCTTTGCAGATCCAATATGCTATGGAGATATAAAAGATAATAATAATGGACTTGAGGGGTAAGAAAAGAGAATCAACATGATGATTATCAAGGCATGGCTTCTTTGTCCATTGCTTTGATGTGTCTTGCCATATGCCCCCACATCAATATTCCCTTTTAGCAATGCTCAAAGAGGCTTACAACCGTTTCCACGCGTTTGGGTAATCTGTAATAGGATTTAATAATTTTGATAATAATTAGACAATATTTTCAATACGTATTATGTCTTTTGCTATTTTGTTTATTATCATATCTGATTTTCAATTTCATAGCATGATACCTTTTCTGCACCCTTTTTATCTGTTTAATTTTTAAATACGACATATCTCTGTATCCCATATGCACAGACAAAGACTGTTGATAGAAAATCCAAACGTTTGACGTTGATATTATTTTTACCTTCAATAAAATGAAATTTTATTTTAGAATCCTTTAGGAATACTCAAACTAATCAAGAAATATTAAACATTTTTTTTTAAAAAGGACACATAGGATTAATCCTGGCAAACCAAATAGAAAACTAAAACAAGACAAAAAGCATTTTTCTAAATGGCAACATTTTCTTTTATGATTGTCGAAACAAGCACGTGTATATTATATTTTGATTTTGAATTCTCATTTACAGGTCAGGGGAAAGTGGAATAAACCTTGGCTTGATACTTGGAATTGGAATTTCACTTATGCTCATTGCTCTTTGTATAACTTCTATTTTTGTCATCGCTAGAAGGAGGCATAGTAGTATTTATCCTTATAACACTTCATTTGCCTGTCAGAAAATAAATCAGGAAGTCAAAAGGGCATACTCTTTGTACCTTGCGAATTCAAATTCTTTAAACAACTACACATATACGTACATGTTTATGCTTAATTTGTCTTGTAGACAGAATACTTACTGGAGTTTTAACACTAGCCTAACATAAATAGTAAATATAAAGGAGAGAAATTGATATTTTAGATAGAGGCAATACAACACTCGAAATTGGCAATTCCGGGGAAATTGTGGAGCTTGTTACACATAACCATGAACAAGGTAAAAGTCATTGATTTCTGAATTCGGATGATTGAATTAAAAACAACTATCTACATGTATTTTGGCTGCATATGCACTTACCGTATAAACCAGTATGTATATCAGTGATCTTAAAAGGTAGTTATATGTCTCCAGGTAAAAAAAAAAATTCATTGACCTTTTAACTCTCGGGGGATATATTTTGAAAGAATAAATATTTGATTTTTAATCAATATTCAATTGTATTTTTTAAAGATAAAGTCATGTTATTTAAGTCTATTTAGTTTGCGAAATTGATAATTAAATACCAAAATAAATGCACAATTTTACAATACATACCCGGTAGTGCATCTGGTTGAAAATGTGATTTTTTTTATCTTTTTTTTTTTTGAATAATTTTTAATTCTTTTAGCGAAATACAAATATATGTACTAGGGTTGTCCAAAAAGTTCGTGGACAATGACGTTTTTGTGTAAATAAACAGTTCTATATGAATCTATTGTATATCAAAATATTTCTCATGAAAAAATAAGTCAGAATGATTTAATTTTTATTAATGTAACTTAATATTTTTGTAAAAATCGGGGTCTTTAAAGATCGCAGATTGTGCGCACGGGCCAGTCTGACGTTACGCTAATTTCATTAAAACGTCAAACATTTGGATTTTGACTTAACACATGTTCAACGACACACACTACATTTCTTTTATAAGGCGCAACGCACTTCGAAGTGCTATCAATAATCTTTAAGTATAGATTATAATTTATTTAATTTTTAAAATTCAAAACAATGCACAAGAATTTACGAGCGTCATCTAAATAAACAGTTTGTATACTCAAACTGAACAGCACAGTCCGACGCTGCGCTAGATTTATATCAACGTCATGAATAGAAATCTCCATTTACAGTTAAGTACAGGTGTTTTTAAATTCTTGTAGTGTCTTCAAATTTGTAAACATTATTGAAAAATCGTATATACGAATCCCAAATCAATACACTAAATATAATTCAATAAATTTTAGTTGTTTAACAAATATTATGTCTCTTACATCGTTTCAACAGTTATAAAACTTAATTTTTTGATCGGACGCTGTCCCGTGCGGACGGCCGACGTCGCTTTTTCTGTTGAGTATTGACACGTACTTGTTAGGGTTTTCTTTTAGTATTTTCGTTGTCTATATAGTACGCGATACTTAAGATATCATAAAATGATTATAGCCTCTTTATTTGTGTTACATAAAATTTTAATTAATTTTTGACTTATTTTATATAGGAAATAATCATTTTAATCCGAACTCTTTATATCAGAGTTTACATCATTTTAACCTTGGTCCGTGCGCAGTATCTGCGACCTTTAAAAACCCCGATTTTTACAAAAATATTAAGTTACATCAATAAAAATCAAATCATTCTGACTTGTTTTTTCATAAGAAATATTTTGATATACAACAGATTTATATAGAACCATTTATTTTTACAAAAACGTCATTGTCCACGAACTTTTTGGTCAACCCTCGTATGTGACTATGTTTTACGTCCAAGTTTTATGAAAATTCCTGTTTTTTTTTATATTTCAAAAAGTTCAATACATGATTGTTGGCAACGTCTTTTCGTAAAGTGTGAATAGTCTTTTGAGTTTTAATATACATTTACTTCCAATGAAGAATAATCAAGAAGAAGATATTGTTCGGACAAAGATATTTCCCCATGTTTTTATTTCAAAGCAATAATTTAAAGCATTATTACATTTGTGTAAAACAGAAAATACCCCTAGGTATTTTATTGGAAATAAAGTTTGATAATGGTTACAACATACCTATTATTATTCAGATGAATTCGTCAACAATGGAGTTGCAGCCCTCGTCTCTGGAAAGCTACTCTATGTTGTTGGAAAACTCGGTAATTCAGTTTCTACCACTGGGAAAGATATCGTGACAACGTTTGCAAAGGACAAAGGAATGAAACCCTGTTTTTATCATTATTTAGACTTTCCAGAAGAATTTCCGAAAGAAACCGTAAACTTTATAGATGGGTGGGGTGGCTTGTGGAATTATAATCCCTGTGAGATGAAGGATACAAAAAGTAGACTGAAAAAAATAATTTCTTATGATAATCCTTCTGCGCCAAATGTCAAGTTTGTCGTTGGAATTCGAAGTGACATAAAGGAAAAACTAAGGAAATATAAAATAAATTTTCGAGAACACGAAACTTTATCACTGGATAATTTCTCAAAATCTAAGCAGGAAAATGATACAAACAGACTTCAATTGACACAGACCAATTGTTCTATAGTTAACTGTAGATGTAAATCTATAACAATTGGGGATCTTAAAGATATTTCTTTTGCACATATTGGAATACCTTTGATGGTTACTCTGATGGACATAGATCATAGTATGATAAACGGATTTTTGTCGAAAGAAATAGGACCCATGGAAGCATTAAAAAAACATATACGAGATACAAAATCAAATGATGAAATGCTCTTTAATTTCATTCTTTATATAGTTGTTTGCGGGTATTACGATCAGTATGAAATTAGGGATGAATTTGAACAGGAGTTCGGCGTAGCAAAAGATTGCTTTCAAAACGATGTCGATTCGGAGAAATTGCAGAAATACACAAAAACAATAAATAAATCAAAACTTGCTTCGATGTGGTCGGACAATCAAGACAATAAAGACAACGGTTCTTCTCAAAACGTTCTTGTATTTTGGCATATTTTTCTGTATATATGTGCATTTCATGTCTGTTTTGAGTCATATCCTGACAAAATGATACGCGTTTGCAACATTGATGCATTACTTCAGCTGCTTCGTCCAAAGGGGTCGAAAAAAGAGAGGTATACTATTCAAATAGACTCTCCTTTGATCGACAAAGTTCATGAAAGACTTCAGGGAACCTCAGTTGAGGAGAAGTGGTCTGAGCATCCTTTGAGTAGACATGAAACACAAAAGAGGAAGGACTTAGACCGACGCAAGACGCATATCTTGTAAGAGGTCTGCAAACAAGGAGGATTACATTTTTAAAAAATCATTTTTCCATCTTTTTTTTCAATTTCTGCATTCTTGAAGAGTGGAGTGTATTGGCCGTTGAATATCTCTAATGTAGAACATGAAGATGCCTTGAATGCGGGCTTAGCTTTAGCCTACATGTACCTGTCAACAGCTTCTTTATCTACTTGAAACATGTGAAATATTTGCTTTGAATAACAAACATTTTGCAGTTATTTTTAATATTTTTATTTTTATCGATAAATGTGAAAAATTTAAAAACAATGTTGCTCCTATTATTGTAATGGTTTAATTTAAAGCCTACAGCCTCTTTGACTGCAAAATCAATTTTTATTTTTTTGCCATTTTTTATGACCACCCGACATTTTTTCATCCACATTATTTTACGATATCTGCAAATCACTGATTATCAATTGTTAAAACATATTTGCAATTGTCACATCTAAACTAAGATAAACTATAATGTGTTTATCTTTAATGGACGTTGATTAAAATATGTATAAGACCTTGTTTATTTCTTTAGATATGTGGTGGTGTGTACCAAATGAGGTTGTTGTCAGTTTTTGTTACTCTGTAAAGCAAATATGTTCAAATCATTTTCAATAAAAATTTCTAGCTATAATAATTTTTCACAAAAATGGAAAAAGAATGGATAAATGGATGCATGCTTAGATTCTGCCTCATTTATTCTTCTTTAATTCAGGAGTTGAATGTACAGTTATCTTGTCTGCAGTCTCGGCAATCTTTGAATAATAAACATTTTATTAAATTCTATACGGAAAAGGGAAGAAAGAGCACAATCAACATAAAATATCTATTGAATGAAATTGTGGTAAAATAAAAGTAAATAATTCTATGCTATTCTTCCTTTTATCTGATAGGTCATTATTTTCTGAATTATACACTGTATGTGAAGGAAAACACTAAATTCTACATATAGAAACTACATGGGAGAAATATATTACGTTATTCATTACAAAATTCAAGTTCTATAAATTACATTGTAGTAACTGTTCAAATTAAATTTAAAAGGCTGATATACCTGTTTAAGTTAAGGGAAATAAGATGACAAAATGAGCTTGGGTGTTTAGGGGATCCTTGAGAAATAAATAAAATGAGAACCTTCCTCATCAACAAAAATTATTTCGGATTATTAGAACAAAGCTTGCTCTGAAGAAATATACATGCATAAAAATGAATTTGTATCTAGTATTTCCAAGCAAACCACATCATATTATCAAAAAGTTTTACCACAAACACACGATAATGTTCGTTGAATTAATGTTTTGTTTTATTCAAATGGTATAACATTATTACCAAAATTTACGCTATTTATATGTATGTTCAGTATGTTCAGGCTAAAAACAATTTTGAATTGTAGAAAGTCAACTCTCAATTTCTGAGAGAGAGTAAATTGGTCGGAACTTTAATCAAATCTGAATGTTTCTAAGTTCTACAAATAATTATTTTAATGTGGATCCTAATGAACACGAAAATTTAGTTATCGTTTTTCTGTTGCTTTGATTATTTCACTGTCTTTTCATTCGTTTTGAGAATGCCACTTAACTCTTATGCATGTCATATTTTGCGGAGTCACACAAATGGGACTGAAATGAAAGTAAACTTTTTAAAAAAGGAAACTAATTTGATGTTAGCATCAAAATTGAATCTACTTTTTAAAAAAAAAGTGGGTGAAAAGGTACTATCAATGTCAAAATGCGTCTCATCAAAATAACCTTATTCAATAAATATACATAAAAAATTAGTCAAACTTAATTGATCATTAATAACATATGTATGCTGTAGGACTATATTTAGAACCATATATGTTTTGAAAGAACTATCTTAAGAAAGATAAAAAACGCAATGCGAAAGACATTGCAAGCTGAACAAGTTCTTGACCTGAAAAACAGCTTTGTCAGCTACCTTTTTCCCCTTTTTTATCACAGCCGTTTTATACTACAATATCTAGTTGACACGTGGTTGCAAGATTGATTGATTGATTGTTTATTGCTTAACGTCCCTCTCGAGAATTTTTCACTCATATGGAGACATCACCGTATGCGGGTAAAGGGCTTCAAATTTTGACCTTTATTCGGCACTCATGGCCATTGAGCAGTGAGGGATCTTTTTCATGCCAACGCCTGCCGCTGACACAAAGCCTCGGTTTTAAGGTCTCATCCGAAGGACCCGCAACTTTCACTGCAAAGTTCCGAGCGCATGGCGAAGGAACAGTTGCTACCCATTTTAACGACTAGGTAAGTCGCGGCTGACATACGAACTCACGACCTCCCGATCACGGAGCGAGCGCTCTACCGGCTGAGCTACCATGAACGGTAGTTGTTGCTAGAAGTGCCGTTTAAATGATTCATTTGGTACTTATGTTTCAGATTGTTGCAGAGTGGTTCATTTTCATTTTTTCAGTATCTTACTGAATTGACTAATTATGCAATGAACAGTTAAAAGTTATATGGTTAAGTGATTTTGAAAAAAGAGAGATTCTCTCTGAAATTAAAAATAAAAACGCAGATGAGGAACTAATAACTTATAAACTATTATTCAATGAAAATTAATTAAAAGAATTTAATTAAATTAAACAACAACAACACCAATTGAAAGGTTGTGCACGTGCTAACGGAAAACGTTTACGAAAATCGCTGACATAGCAGTCGAATTTGATAGGTGTGTGGGGTTGGGTAAACGTACTTGAAAAGTATTTGACAAGCAAAAAAAAAAAAACAAAAACAAGAACAAACAAACAAACAAAAAGAAGACAATTGTTTTATTTGGGAGGGTGATACGTGCCAAGTCTAATATCTTTCAGTGCTATTTTTACACTTACTTATCACATTTATTACATTAACAAAAAGTGTGAGGGTTTTATTTATGTGTGTATGGGAAGTACATGTAGGGTATATAAATATATTCTTATCGGGAGAACAATAGTTATCTGTCATTTTATTACTTTTTTTCATTCTTATTAAAATCGTAATCGCTCCATACGCATGTACGTAGTTTTGAGCGTAATAAAGATCTGATAGATCTATAGATCTATTTTTGTAAGAAATTGCCCGCTAAATATTTATTTACGAACTTTCTACTATAAATGGAATCTAAATATATTACGTGTACAATAGGTTAATTCAGTGTTAGTCAAACATTTAAACTACGATTTAGCAAAACATAAAGAATAAAAAATTAATTTAGAACTAAATTACGCATGAATTTGAAAGGTATTTTGTTTAGGTGTTCTCGTCACTTTCTTTTTTGCACCATTCGATACATTGAAAATCGATCCAACACCTTATTTCCTCTCCTGATTTTGTTTTGCCGTTATAAAGAAAGAACAAGAAATGCCCAATAGCCAGCTGTAAGATAGATAATTTGGAATTTCACGGGATCGAGATTCCGAAAGCAGAGAATTCAAGGAAATTATTTTTAATCTACGTCGAATGTTCAGTTGAATTTTCGAAAATTTATCAATGTTTTCCATAATATACATGTATCGATCGCCAAACAACATTGATCGATTCCGCAATCCATTATTAAAGACGATGAAGACAAATATAACTTCTTAAAATCATTTATTTCTTATTTGGCGATTGGGGCCACGACCTACATAATACAATATATATTTTATTAATCGTTATAACATAACTCCTTATTAACTTTATCCTTATAAACCTTATATCCTTAGCCTTATAATCTTATCCTTATAAACCTTATCCTTATAAACCTTATATCCCTATCCTTATAAACCTTATATCCTTATCCTTATTTATAAACTTTATATCCTTATCCTTATAAACATTGTATCCTTATCCTTATAAACTTTATATCCTTATCCTTATAAACATTGTATCCTTATCCTTATAAAGTCCTGAATATTTGAATACTGACAACATTAAATTGAATACTGACAACATTAAAGCTGGTACTGGGTTGGCAGATACTCAGCAGAAGTTGTGAAAAAATAATTGTATTATGGAAGGCGTCTCGAAAAAACGCAAAATGGTTGTCCGTTGAAAAAGACAACCACCACCAACGAAGTTAGGTGGAATGAGAGACGCAAAATATGTGTAGGTGTGACCACATCTTGAAGCTTAACCTTCGTATTTAACCTTTCATAGAAAAACATATTCTTGCAAAGGCCTTTGTAAGTTATATAGCAAGAAACAATTACCGATGTACGACAGGTGAACTCCATCACTACTAAACATTTCATTTGAATCCCAAGTAATCTTTGGGTATTTGATAAAGAATCCACCATTGACAGTAACTAAGTGATTCATAAAATTATAGAGTCTAACAGTAGCAAGATTTTGAGATTTTGAGTTTGAACTAAAACGCCATGAAATTCTTGGCAAAATATTAGACCTGATTGATATTAGATTCAATCAGATTAAAAAAAAGAAAAAAAAGGACCACGAGATGTTTGTGTCTTAATTTTTTTTACATAATTTTCTCTATATAAGTGCCTTTCACGTATGCTTTTAAAAGTACCCAAAACGAATCATGCGTTTGTGTAATTTGGATGCAATTCTTCAACTTGTCAGTCCTAAGGGTAATCTTGGTCATTTCACCAGAGATCATTGCTTTCTTTTGCGAATGGAAGATTAAAAAATATTGCAAGTGGCAGTATTTTTTCAGAGCTTCTATGGATTCAAGGCTGGATGAATAGAAAGGAAAGGATACATTATGTAAAAGTTTATTCAGAATATAACTTTGGGCAAAACAGCCCATCAGTTTACAAAATGACAAATATGACATACAACATATGAGGCGAAACAGGGGGGTGAGACCTCAGGTCAAGTGTTCCTCAGTCCCACAGTTCCATTCACATATATAATACAATTATAATAATTTTTGATTTAACAGTTCGTTATAATTCAAAGTTATAATACAAAATACAACAATACTGTTTTGATATACATGTACAAACAATAAGATAACTATTTGATAACTATCACAAACATTGCATATAATATCATTTCTGCTCTGGCCTTGGTCCCTTCTGCATTCTATGTTTAGATAGTGCGAGGAAAGTCTGATGTGGGAAATATGCCTTTTAAAATTTCTTTGAAAAGGTTTTGTAAAATAAGGTTGCATTTTACAGAAATCAGATTGGAAAATGTGCTTAAATAAAAAACATTTTAACGGATTATCCATAAATGCATTGCACTCTTGGAGGTGTTTATCTAGAATTCTGTTTTTACATATATGCATGAAATGAGCAAAGTTTATTATTTGTTGATTCATCCAAAATTCTCCCAGACCCAACCTAAATAATGTAAGTTTTAAGTCACGCGCCCAGTTTATACTTGTGCTTGTCCTCGGCCCATTTTCTGCATCATGTCACAGTTACTCATATTTTAAAATGCAGTTTTCTGTTTTTAATAGTTTACACCAGAACTATATGACATTTAGTTTTCTTTGAATTATAAATGGATATCGCCCAAACTCTCTATAAATCATATAAGTACATGAATTGCAATTAACACCAAGGGTAATTTAACAAAAGGATAAATGCAGTCTTTCAATTTCTGGAGATTTATGAAAACCCCAGGTTTCACTACCATACGATAAAACGCTGCCAGTATTTGTATCAAAGAGCTGACAGCGGGTTTCGGCGTTGGCTGCAAATTTCTGTATATTACAGTTTAAACCAAATAAAGCTTTTTGACCTTGTCCAGCTAATTTCTTTTGCGTAACATTAGATTTACCATTTTAGTTTAAACATAATATAAGGTAATCTTACTTACATAATAAAATATTGATTAAATTAAAATAATCCAATGTAATTAAAAGACTTGACAATTTCTAAACTTCATTAGTTTTAAAAGAAGGCTTCATGGGTAAAAAGAGGACACCCAGTCCAATTCATTTCTTTAAAAAAAAATCAAACATATACCAACGAAGACCTTCCACAAAAAATATCCTAATCATTTCTTTCTTATTTTTCATCCATTTCTTTGCAGAAAAACAAGGAAGGTAATATAAATTGAAACTGAAAGAATGTCAGTGTGTTTCTTTTTTTCTCAAACAGTAAATATTTCATTTCTCCAATCCCCTCCACATGTTTCCTTTTCATTTCCAGGACAGTTTATATTGCATTCATTGTCCGAACGTCTTTTCCAGAACTTTATATGATGTCCACAAAAACAGGCTGACCCATGCTGTAAAAAAAAGTATGTAACGACGAAATTAACAAAATGACTTCAGAGTTTCGATAAGTGCACATGCATTACCCCACTCTGTAAAGAATTTTTTTTTTTCAGTGAAACAAGGTATGATAAAATATTTATTAGCTATTTTAATTTAGACTGCGAGAATTAATCTTCCACGTTAGTATAAAAGTTTAAGCTATTTTATATCAAGGCATC
>PRKT01001356.1:72592-84496 GCA_003671525.1 Saccostrea glomerata | reverse complement strand
GGGGGGGGGGGGGGGGGGGCTTATAGATTGGAATGTAGTTGTGTTTTTTCATCAACACATTAACTTTAGTTCAAAAAAAGCTATATGTGGTTAATTTTTTTGCAACCTTTTAATTAAATTTCAAACCATTGTTTAATTACATTACCTATTGTTCATAACTAATTCAATTATTTTATTTTTAAACTTTATAGCTATTATTTTTGGTCTGATTTACAATATATGTAAGTTCTAAATATTGATATTTCTTAGTTTTGTTCAAGGGTCGACACTCGACAAAACACATTTTTGCACAAAAACAATGATGTCATTTTTGACATTGTGCTATTATATGAAGATTTACGTGTTTGTAACCTTTAATGAATGTGGCTTCTTTGATCTAATTAAGATAAGATGTTTGATCTGCTTTCATAATTGTTTCACTAACAACAAACAATATCCCATAATGGGTCACGTCAAATTCTATCAACCAATCAAATCAATGCCTGCAAAATCATTTTATATTGTTGAAGCGAATAAGTCTAGAGCTGTTCCGAATTTGGCCTCTGACGTGACCCTCGATGTGATGCTATAAGATATTAATGTAGCGAGTATGTGAGTGGATCTAATATCCAGTTTTAATTATATCATGGTTTCTTTAAAACAAAATTGTTGAAAGGTTTAATCTATACATGTATTTTGTTTATAATCATGTTTTATTATAGAAATTTGTATTCTGTTCATTACATTGTATGAAATGATCACTGATTAAGGAAATTGTTTCATCTGTCTGACATCTTATAGTCATGTGGATCATTAAATAAACTTGTACTTGTAGTATAAATGTTTATCAACCTAATTCTTGTATCAAGAACTAGCTGGCAAAAAAATCTCAAAATTCCTCAATGATATAAATGCATTTAAATTAAATGCATTCATACATTATTTAGTTTTGTTTTGTTTGACTTAATTTTATTTTTTTTTGGTTGTAGTAGTAGGAAGTGCACCCCCTATGGATGTGTAAATATTCTAGTTTGCATTTAATAGCTTGCATTTGTTAGTTTTCCTTTGTTGTCACAAGTAAAGTAGCAGTAGGGCTTTGAAATAATTATCCCGGTATTTTCTCAGTCTATATACTATGTAGTAGAATGTACACTGTATATATATTTATATATGCTGTAATATTTAATTTTTGTTTAATTGTCCTGTGAACTAGTTCATATCTTATATTTATAGGACAGTACTGGTTGTAAATGAAAGTGAACGAGTGAAGAGAAAAAGTGTAATAAAATATTTTATATCTTAAATGATTTCTTGTGTACGCTTTGGCATCTATTATAAACAGAATGTAGAACCAAAACCAAAATCAACAGCTTCTTTGAGTACATGTAGACAACCGTGTACTGCACAGACTACATTGTTGTAATGTCTTATTACAGTGATCAAGTTGTAGCTTACGTGGAGATAGAAAAACATGTGGAAAACGTCACGTGGAAGAACGTAAATGTGAAATCTCACGTAAACATGGGATTTAATTCGATCTAAATTTAGCGTTTATGTTGGGTAAAATTGTATTATACGTGAAAATTCACGTAAAATGACATTTACCAACACTTTAAACGTGACCTAGATTGAGGTACAATGCTACATTAAATGTGCAACTTTACGTAAAATGAAATTTAATTCTACTAAACATGACGTATAAATGGAGTAAAATACCTATATTAAATGGGAAACTTCAAGTAAAACGACGTTTAATATTCAGCTAAACATGAGGTATAATTGGAGTAAAATCATGTATAATAAATTTTTAAACTTGAAATTTAATAGGATAATCATTTATTTTACGTGACGTATCATTGAAGTAAAATTTTAAGATTAAATGTCATTAAATTTCGGCGTTTGAAAAAAATTTTAACCCAAGGTAAACTCAAATTAAATTACAAATATAATTCAAAATTAAATTCTTATTATACGCTGAAACTTGGCGTTTTATTGGGGATTAACTGGCATATAATTTTACATTAAACGCAACTTTTCGTGCAGTGATTATACATCAGAAAACTCGTGTAAATGTAATTCAGAAAGTCCCAAATTGTGCTTCTGATTCAGATTTTCCAGAGCATTTAAGACAAATTCTTGAAAACATTTCAAAAGATCTTGATCAAAACCAAGTAAAGGAAGTAGTGAAATTATTAATTTCTTATCAAGACATTTTCATGGGTCCCGATGGTAAATTAGGTCGGACAGGTTTAGTGAAACATTAAATCAATGCAGGTAATGCTCTTCCCATCAAATTACCCCCCAGAAGACTTTCTTTTCATCAAAAAGAAACAGTAAACACTGAAATTGACAAAATGCTTAAAGACGACATTATTGAACCTAGTTCTGGGCCCTGGGCAAGTCCTATTTTATTAGTGACAAAAAAAGATGGAACAACGCGTTTTTGTATTGATTATAGAAAATTAAACACAGTAGTAAAAAAAGATGCTTATCCCCTTCCCAGATCAGATGAATGTTTAGAAACTTCATCAGGTTTTAAGTACATGTGTACTCTTGACTTAGCATCGGGTTATTGGCAACAGGAAGTTGAAGTAAAAGATAGGAAAAAAAACAGCTTTTGCATCTCATAGAGGACTTTTCCAATTTAAAGTTACTCCTTTTGGATTGTCTAATGCTCCTGCATGTTTTGAAAGACTTATGGAGCTAATGTTAACTGGTTTATAATGGGAACATTGCCTTTGTTACTTAGATGACATAATAGTATTTGGGAAAACCTTTGATAAGACACTCCATATTTTGAAACTTGTTTTTGATAGACTTCGAGAAACAAATTTGATTTTGAAGCCTAAGAAATGTTTTTATTTCAAACTGAGGTTCTTTTCTTAGGTCACATTGTATCTGAGCAAGGGATAAAATGCAATCTAGAGAAAGTAAAGTGTGTTTCCGATTGGCCTATTCCAACAAATGTTTCAGAAATTAAAAGTTTTCTTGGCCTAGCAGGGTATTATAGAAAATTTATTGACAATTTTTTTGAAGTTGCATCTCCTTTGACAAACCTTACTCGGAAAAACAAAAAGTTTTCTTGGGATAAAGAATGCCAAAACTCTTTTGAAAAACTTAAAGAAAAACTATTATCAGCCCCCATTTTATGTTATCCGCAAAAAGACGGAAAATTTATTTTGGATACAGATGCTAGTTTACACGGAATTGGTGCAGTTCTTTCTCAAATTCAAATCGAAAATGGTCAAGAAATTGAAAAAGTCATTGCGTATGCAAGCAAAACTTTGTCAAAAACCCAACAAAATTACTGTACAACATACAGAGAACTTTATGCTGTAATTACTTTTGTGAAACATTTCAAGCATTTTTTGTATGGAAACAAATTTTTGATTAGGACAGACCATGCATCACTCATTTGGTTGAAAAATTTTAAAAATCCCGAGGGCATGCTAGCAAGATGAATATCTTTGTTAGAAACTTTTGATTATGAAATTCAACATAGAAAAGGTACCTTGCATGGAAATGCGGAGTTTGTCTCGTAGGCCCTACAAATATTGTCAACGTCCTGATTGTCCTGGTTGTTCTGTACATTCTTCCAGTCGTGTAGCTACAATTGCAGAAAAGAATGATAACATATCATTGTCTGCAGTAGACTCAATTCAAAATGACTTGCATGACCAGAGTGAATTAGAAACAATTTCAAATAATCATTTTACTGAAAATCAAGGTTGCACTGTAAATGTCTCATCTGATCGTGTAGCTACAATTGCAGAGGAGAATGATATCATATCATTGTCTGCAGTTGACTCAATTCAAAATGACTTGCATGATCAGAATGAATCTGTTTTGCATTCAAATTGGTTAGAATCATGGGCACATGACGATCTTATTAAAATGCAGAAAGATGACCCTATTCTATCTCAATTCATAGTTTTGAAAGAAACTTTTTCAACAAAACCAGAAAAGAAAACTATTGAAGGTTACAACAGTAATGTCAGAGCTCTTGTTGCAAAATGGGAATTATTTTTTGTGGAAGACAATTTGTTAAAATACAAGTGGCATAAACAGGACAATGTAAAAATTTTACTGGTAGCCCCTTTTTCTGTACGAAAAACAATTTTTGAGGAATTACATTGCAGAAAATATGCAGGTCATCTTGGTTTGGATAGAACAATTAAGTCAATTAAGCAAAGATATTATTGGATGGGAATGGAATCTGATATTGGTAGATGGTATAGACAATGCGATACTTGTGCAAGGGGAAAACCTGGGCCTGGATTTACTAAGTCCTCATTACAACAATCTGAGGTGGGCGCACCTCTAGACAAAATAGGAATTGATATTGTAGGTCCCTGTCCCATAACTGAAAATGGTAATGAATACATCTTGTTTTGTCAGACTATTTTACAAAATGGGTAGAAGCGTACGCGGTTCCAAATCATACTGCTCTCACTGTAGCTGACTAAATTGTAACAGAATTTTTTTGTAAATTTGGTGCCCCAAAACAAACTAGAAAACTGACCAGTCAGCAAGGGCCCCGCCATGGGGTAGAATTAAAAGGGTGTAGCTTACAGAATGATTAATAAATGTACAAAGAAAAAGCAACAGCAACTGTATTCTTAAAATTTCAACATAATTCCTGAATATTCAAAAACCTGAAAATAATATTCTTGTATTTACATTAGGCAGTAAAGAACAACTTAACATTGAATTTATATTTAAACAATTATGAATCTTGTGTTATATAAAATGCCAGCCTTCAATGAATGCAAATATCATGAAGGCTTGACCTAACTTCAAACAAACAGCAGTTGCAGACAAAGGTCTTCATTAATCTTAAAGTGACAGATAAAGAGAAGCCTACTAAATTTTCTGCAGCAGGCTAGATAATTAATCCCAAGGAATTAATTGTACCTCTCTCATCATTTTCTTCTAAAGTTACAATAAGAACTTTTTCAGTATTAATGATAGAATGGGGTTTTTATACAACTACATTAAAAATTAAAAACATTCTTGAATTAAACTATTTTTTAAAAAAAAGGAAAAAAGTGAAAAAAAAGTACCCTGGTAAATCAAAAAATCTTCTTTAATCTATTTCTTTTTTTTAGGATTCAATGAAATCATAACTATCAAACAAAAATAAATAATAAAAATTTATATTTAAATCCGCATTTCAGAGTGTTCATAGCATTCAAAATTGATTTAACTTCAAAACAAACTTCATTTGTAGACAGAGGTGGTAATTAATCTCAATGTGACAGATAAAGATAATGCTCTGGATTTTCTTCAGGAGGAAAGCTAATTAATCCCATGGGACTCCTAGTAGGATTCACTTTACTGAATGGGAACATCTTCAGCAGTTATCTCTCTTTGCCAATGCATTCTTATATAAAGTTAAGGAATCTACCCCACCACCCCAGCTCCAAACCAAGGGACATAGAGAACCAAACTTAGCATCAAAATATGTATTTTTGCCTACTGAACTACCGTACCAAATTTGATCTTAATTGGGCAACCATAAAAAAAGTTGCCCGTTTATTCTTATGCATAGTTAAGGAATCTACCCCACCACCCCAGCTCCATACTAGAAGACATAGAGAATCAAACTTAGCATCAAAATATGTATTTCTGCCTATTAAACTACCATACCAAATTTAAACTTGATTGGGCAACCATAAAAAAAGTTATTAGGAAAAAACAGAAAATTTGTGGACGGAAGAGTGACAGACGGACAGACAGACAGACAGACGGACGGACGGACGGACGGACAGACAGAGTGATTACTATAGGGCACCCGCAAATCCTTGCGGGGCCCTAATTAACACAGATCAAGGTAGAAAATTTGAAAGTGAACTTTTTAAATCTGTTTGTGAAAAACTTGGAGTTGAAAAGACACATAGTTGTGCCTATAGACCACAATCTTCTGGACTTGTAGAACGTTTCAAAGCTACATTAAAAAAAATGTTGTCATTTTTAGTTTATGATAGTAAAAATAATTGGGACGATCATTTACCTTTTGTTCTCATGGCATATCGAGCTACAGTTCATGATAGTACAGACTGCTCCCCTAATTTATTAATGTTAGGTAGAGAAGTTAATTTCCCCATTGACCTTATGTCAGGTACAAGCCCATCAGAATTATCTTCCCCTTGTCCTATACAATATGTTGAATGGGTTAATTTTGCAATGAATAATGCTTTCAATTTAGCCAAAACAAAAATGGGAAAGGTCGCTATCCATCAAAAGAAATATTATGACCGAGGGTTAAATCTTAGAACTATTAATAGAGGGGATTTGGTTTTTAAGGTGGTTTCCCCCTAGAGCAAACCTGAAATTGGGTCTCGGATGGATTGGACCATACACAGTTTTAGAAAAATTAAGTGAGTTCACTTATAAAATCAAACTCAGCCCCCAAAGTAATTCCATTATTGTACATGTAGATCATTTAAAACCGTACCATGGTGAAAATGTTGAGAATTGGTTAGACTTGGAAGATAATGTATCCCAACCAAACTCCCACCATTAAGTGAAATAAGTTTACCATTGAACAAGACGGGGGCGGGGCCCGGTGATCATTATGAGACCTTAAGTTTAACGCCTCAAAATTTAGAAACATTTTCTAAATTTGGGAGAAAAATAAAACAGAAAAATATTCTCCATAATTTTAAATATTATTTATGTTTAACTTAACGTTCGCTGTCACGCTGAAAAGGAATTCAGACGTTAACTTGAATATATGTAATTTAAAAGTTATTTTACATCAAAAACTTTTTTTGTGCCCTCTAAGTAAATGTAATTTATTTTATAACATATAGTTTAGCTTAACATCAGTCACGCTTACTGCCTGGTGCAGAAAAAGATATTCTCGTTTGTTGACCCAGCTATATGTAGTACTTTGGCACTAAGATTACTTTGAATTTGTTGAGAGTGAATACTGTTCGTTATTTCCATATCCTTCTTGTAGTAAAAGTAAGCTTTCATATATATGCCGATTTCTTTAATAACTTAGAAAGCATCGACTACTTTTTATAAAACTGGTTTATACTTATATATTTTTGTTTATTCAGTTATTATTTTTGTCAGGATTAATGAGAGAAATTTTATCTTGATTAGACAGTATTCAATACTGTTGTTCTCGATGAATTAATAATGATAAATTTTGTTAGAATATGGTTCGTGCCATATCATGAGCTGTGAATTGGCCTGTAAATAGGTGAAAGTACAATATTAGGCTAATACTGCGGGATTAGCTGCCAATACTGCGGGATTAGGGTTTTATTGTGGTTAAAATATTGTACTACCCTTGTCGGTCGTGTTCTGACAAGCTTTTATTATATAGAATCTATATTCGCCCCAGGGTCATGATTCTCGATTCGAGATGCCAAAGGGCAGTGGGTTTAAGTTCCTGCTGTTAAAGGGGGTTGTGGCTCTGCCGAACTACAGGGGTACACTTATTGCAAGGTATCCAGTACGGAAGTGTAGCGAGGTTAATTTCTTTCTGCAAACTCTGCTGTAGGGACTGGGGCTGCAACTCGACGGGTTTCATGATTTCTGTTGACAGCATTTAGTAGTCTGCTTTATATTTCAGATTTTTTTTCTGGATTTTATATGTATTACTTACTTATTATTCCTTTATCTTTATATAATAGAATGGACATCTTGACTGTTGATGTTCAAGAAAAGGAAATCCTCGGACTCAATGACGACCTGAGAGAGGAGTTTCCTGAAGGAGGGATGTCGTGTCTAGCCCAATCATGTCCTGACTCCAGGCATTTTAGTTCACTTTCAACGTATCGTAAACATTGGAGGAAATATCATGCACAATATGTCACCCTCTTTAAGTGTCCCTTTATATGCAACCTCCAAGAATTAGAAAAGAGAAATGTCACTCATCATCTTCAAAAGAAACATAAATCACATCAATCATCAAACATCACAAGTACCAAAGCCGTCAACAAGTTATTCGTTAATCCTGGAGTTATTCTTCCACCCAAGAAGAGTCAAGCAAAGCTTTTGGAAAAATTATTTAAGGAGGACTCTGTTGGTGTTCCCAGGGACTGTGATTCCCAGTTGGAAATTCTTCCGGATGGTTCCACAATATTCAGCGTTATTTAAATTCTGTGTTCTCCAATATTCTGTGTTATCTAAAT
Source organism: Saccostrea glomerata (assembly GCA_003671525.1). Lineage (NCBI taxonomy): Eukaryota > Metazoa > Mollusca > Bivalvia > Ostreida > Ostreidae > Saccostrea > Saccostrea glomerata. The sequence continues at coordinate 76,367 of PRKT01001356.1, read as the reverse complement.
TCTGTATTCTTCAATATTCAGTGTTATCTACAAGTGTTAATTCAAGTTCAAAATATCAGCAATCTACAGTGACACTCATCTTCTACATATCTACCGTGTGATTTATTTTCTACAACTTGTGAAAATTTGCAACAACTTGTGTTCTCGTTCTAAAAATAATCTTACCGTTTTGCATTTCCGGTCGCCATCTTTGATGTTTCCAGTCTGATGAAGAAGACAATACTCTTATTAACTGTTTAATATGAACACTGAATAAAGTTTTGCGAATATTTTATAAAAGTTTTTAAAAATTTAAAGATAAATATACAAAAAGTCACTATATTACAAATACATTGTACATGTACTAACATTTTTTTTTCTCAAGTCATTTTTTTTTACCCTCAATATCTTTTCAAGATATTTTGGTTTTGAGGTTGGGGGAGTGTGATAGGATTGGATTTTATAATATTAAAGTCATTATAACTTTTAATAATATTTGCATTGATAATCGATGGCAAAGTTTAGGTATTGATATTTAGCAATATTTACCATGATAATAATAATAATAATAATAATAATAAATACTTTATTTAAAGAAGGTAACCTGGTTAGTGCATGCACTATTCTTCCCCAGGGCCTTCTATATATATCAAATACAAAAAATATACAGAATACAAATCATCATGTATAATATTGATATGTTTAAGGAATTACAATCATAAGATTATGAATATAGTGTCCATGTATAGTTAATTAACAATCATAATACAATATACAATATCTAAACCTTATTATTTTCAAATAATTGTGCGACAGCTGATGATGTAATTTTCTATATTACGCTTAAATGTTCGTAGAGATTAAGAGAGTCTAATGTGTTGGGGAAGTTTATTCCATAGATGTACACCTGAATACTGAAAAGATGTCTTGAATAAGTTTGTACGAAATTTCGGCAATCTTAGGTCATAATTACTTTCAGATCGAAGGTTATAAGAAGTAGAAGAATGAAATTCAAATAAATTACAAAGATATTGGGGAGTCGTTCCACTGAAAATTTTGTATAATAATATGTATTTGTATAGATCAACTAACTCATAAACTGTTAACCACCCAAGTTTCTCAAACAGTGGTTTAGAAGAAGAATCTGGACTTGCGTCAAGAATAATCCTTGCTGCCCTTTTCTGTAATTTAAATAGTCTGTCCATGTCCTGTTTGGGGGCATTGCCCCAGATAGTCAAACAATAGTTAATATATGGTAAAATATGAGCATTGTAATATAGTTTCCTGGTATGCAGAGGAATTTCTTAATCCTTCGAAGAGTAAATAACTTATAATTTATCGTTTTACAAACCGAATCAATATGATTTGCATACTGTAACTTATCATCAATATGTACACCAAGAATTTTTCAGTTTCAACCATTTCAATTGTTTTGTCTGAGGCATAAAGTTGTAAATTTGGATTATCTAATTTTGATTTTCGTTGCTGTGTTCCCATTAACATACATTTTGTTTTATCTACATTTAAAACCATTTGATTTTGGGCACACCATTTCTCAATCTTACAAAGATCTGAATTTAGTGTATTTTCTAAACATCTTGCATTATTATTATTAGAATACAGAGTTACATCATCAGCAAACATATCAATATTTGAATTGTTTACATGTAATGGAAGGTCATTTATGTACAATAAAAATAAAAGAGGGCCCAAAATTGACCCTTGTGGCACTCCTGCTGTGACGGGTAGAATATTGGAGACACATGATCCAAATTTAACACACTGGGTCCTATCGTAAAGATATGATTTAAACCACTTTATAGCTGTTTGGTCAAATTTGTAATGGGTTAATTTCTCTAGAAGAATATCATGATTCACTAAATCAAATGCTTTACTAAAATCTATAAATGTAATACCGATTAGTTCACCACGATCCATTGCAGTAAGCCAACTTTCTGTTAGTTTTGTAAGTGAAGTTTGACAGGAATGGAGTTCCCTAAACCCCGACTGGGATTGTGTTAGTAGATCAAATTCATTAGTGAAATTTTGTATTAGCTTAGCAACATGTTTTTCTATCAATTTAGATATAGTTGGTAGAATAGAAATAGGACGATAATTATTCGGGTCAGCTTTGTCACCTTTCTTAAAAATAGGTGTTACTTTGGCTTGTTTTAAATTTGTCGGGAAAATACCACTTACTATGCTAGCGTTAATAAGATGAGTTATAGGTTTACATATATATTTAGATGTGACTTTCAGAAGACGCGGCCCAATAAAGTCAATGCCAGCTGATTTATTGATATTTAGAGAATTTAACATGTTAAAAACTTCACTTTCTTCAATTTGTTGAATACTAAACAAGGTTTCCTCATCAAGCTTAGACCTAACAAAATTACATAATATATTAGGATCATAATCATGTTTTGGCATATCCAAAAGAAGCTTGTTAGAGACATCCGTAAAGTGGTTATTAAAAGTATTTGCAATATCCTGTAAATTGTCAACAATTTCCCCATTAGAAGACACATGAGATGGAGTTGTATTCTTAAGATTACATGTTAATTGATTAAGATAGTTCCACATTTCTTTGGGATTTGAACTCTGTTCAATCGCTGTTTTATAGTAAGAAGATTTTGATTTGTTTATAAGAACGCTAACTTTGTTTCGATAAATTCTATAGTTCTCCATGTCTCCTTCTTTGTGGTAAAAGTCCCGTAAATGTCTAGCATTGTTTATTTCTTGTGTCATCCATTTAGGACGGATTTCACTCTTTACTCGTTTTGTTTTAACCTGTGCATGCTGGTCAAGTACGCTATTAAACAATTCATAGAATTCAGTTAGTATTTCATTAGGGTCATGCATCTGGAGGAGATTGTTAAATTCTACATTTTTTAAGTCTTGGAGGAATTTATTTTCATCAAACTTTTTGAAGTCTCTATACTGGATTTCTATGTGTTTTCCTTTTTGCGGCATGCATTTTGTTTTTCTAGTGGCACATATTGGGTAGTGATCAGAGATGGCTATAAAAGGTATATTTACTTCACACATGTTATCTGGTTTTTTGGTGTAAAAGTGATCTATTAGGGTACTTGCGGTATTAGTTACTCTGGTTGTTGCTGTAATTAATTGTGAAAAACCATACTGTTCCAAAGCATATGTCCAACTTTGTGGGGGTTCTTTGAATAAGTCTACATTAAAGTCAACTGTTAAGATAATTTAGAGGCACAGTTAATCTCCAGGTCCTCCGCCCAGCAGGAGGGAGCAGATGGTGGACGATATGCTGAACAGTAATAAATTGGTTTAGAATTTTTAATCTTTAATTCCAGCCAAATTGTTTCAATATTACTGATTTCAAAATCAGACCTACGTTTATATCTTATATTATTAGAAATGTAGACAATAATTCCACCACCTGCTCTCAGAATGCGATCTTTTCTTTCCATATCAAAACCCTCAATATACAATTCAGAGTCACTGACTTTCTCCCGCTTCTGCGTTAAACACATTGTCGATTCAGTAAGAAGTCAACAGCAACAAATTTTCTGATTCGTTAAAACCTTTATTTCAATTCGGAAACTTTCTAGATTTACACTATCATTTGGGAAATGTCCTTGTCTGAGTTATACATAGAATCCAGTTGTTGATTGGATAAGAGAGACACACCTCCGTATCGCGGTGTATTTAAAGTCCACTATTTTACTTATACTTCAGTTGGTCTGGAACCTTCTCAAAGGTTCGTACCAGCTCACTTTTTGATTAGAGGGGTGGATCCCGGTCCCTGTCTCTGTCTCGTTCA
>PRKT01001356.1:29916-51371 GCA_003671525.1 Saccostrea glomerata | reverse complement strand
CCCTAATCTTCCAGAATTGTGAATTTCAAGGCCCCAGGGTCAGGGGTACCATAGGGGGGATGTACTTATATACTGAAACTGGATGAATTGTTTGAGATCTGCTCCTTGGTATTAATCAAATATTTTTGAAAAGCAAGGGTGCCTTTTCAAAAATTGTACAATGTGTGGATTTAGGCCTAAGGGTCAGGGGTTCATGTGTGATAGGAGCATTACTGATTATTGCTGAATATTACTGATTACTTGAAATGCATTTTTTGTTCCCCCACCCTGCCTATAGGTATTAAGTAAACAAACTAAGCAACTGCTAAGTGTATGGTTATGATAATCAAATGGTGCCTCTTTCAAAATTATGAATGCCATAGCATCTTGCTTAAAACATTAATCAAATTAAATCGCTGGAAAGTTGTTGCATAATGCTCAGGTGACCTATAAGGCCCATGGGCCTCTTGTTTATTTTTACAATTTACCATCATTATTTGAGTCTTGGAATCAATATGACCTATATTTTCATTTTTTCAGTTGATTGATTAAATCACCTTCTTTTCAATATAACTTTTTCACCCTCCAATCTTCACTTGATACGTCTGAGTTTACAAAGTATTTCAAGTACTTGTGTACTCAAAATAAAAAGGTTTTTAAATCATATTTCATTTTAAGGCCTCTTACACAAAGATTTATTTTCCTTGTAATATTCCTGTAATTTTAAATCCTTTTTTCCCATCTGTATTATTTTGGTCTCGTTTAAAGTCCACTATCCTCGTTAAGAGCACTGAAAGATTTCAGTTATATAATGTACTTTAATTATTTCTCGTAGTTCATTTTCCCCCAAAACTCTTACGACTAAGAATCATATTTACGCACGAGATTAGACAAATAGTAACGACTGTCAAATTTATAGAATGACCGTAAATTCTTAGTCTTAAGACGATTTTGGAAAAAAAAAGGACTACGGAGAAAAGTTTATGCCTTCCGGGAAAAAAGTCGATGTATTTCCAGAAATAATCTTCATAAATTTAAATGTATTAAAAAAAACAACAACAAATAAACAAAAATCCAGCATTCCTCACAATAGATCCTCAGGTCTTCCTGTTAAAAAAAAAAAAAAAAACATTTAATTGTATTTCAAACCCATGTTTTTAATTTCTTATAGAAAATACGATCTTTAAATTTTAAGTAAATGTTATATTAATTGAAGCATTTTAAAATTTTAAAAAGAAATTATTTCACAAATACGTATATATATATATTTTTTTGTTACTTACATTTCACACACTTGTCTTCTTTTGCTGTGATCTGAGGCCGTGCGCCGGACCCCCCGTCGGCGCTGGAAGCTTGCTCTTCCTCTGCTTGCCGTTGGGGGGTACGGGTGTCTCATCCATCTCAAAGATCTCTGCGTGCATATCGGTGTTGCCCGGTCTTCTTGGATACATCCCTAGACGGGGGGCCTCTGTCTTCCTTTTAACGGGACAACGACAAGCTGAAGAGGAGTCCCAGCAGCAGGCCACACACCAGGAGAAAACTGTTGATGGCCAACCCATACTGAAAAATTTGTAAGATATATATTATTTACAGTTTTTTGGATACCTAACATAATATTAACCAATATTTATAATCGTTCATCTACAAAAAAAAACTTTAAAAAAAAAAGAAAGAAAGTAAGAAAAATCCTTGTACCAATTTCTTTTATACAATTATAATCGTTTATCTGGAATAAATAAAAGTAAGAAAAATCTTTGCATCAATTTCTCTTATACATTTTGATTTCATGCTTTGAAATATTCCTTTAAATTAGAAATCAAAGAGATAAATTGATAAATAAATATACAAATACTCACTTTAAGATGGCATTTCTCACATGCGGCATGCAATTGATAAAATCATTTTTTAAAAAAGATGTTAGTTACATTAATTGACTTTTTATATTTTATAAAACATGCTTCTGTTAAATATTGAGAGGAGTTGTGCCTGAAACGAATGTTTTATTAAATACTTAGTGTGAATGAAGAACATTATTTACTTCACTGCAGTTACGTATTCGTATACTGTTCGTTCATCGCTCTCATTGTCATTCTCATAGTTTGTAATCGTCTCTAAATTTCAATCATGAATAATGTTTTTTTCCTTGTTTATATTTTAATACTGTAGATCACTTAATTTTAGCGACATCTTATTTTCGCGAGATAGTCATTGACTCTTGATTAGCGAAACAAAATTTTCACGAAATGTGGTTATTGCTCTATATAATCTTAAGGAATACTATTATACACGAGAATTTAATTTTCGCGAGCACACTGTCTCGCGTAATTACGCGAAAATAAAGTTCTCGCGAATAAAAAGTGATTTACAGTATACACAAATATGCTAAAATAAATATAGGAATGGCTCGTAATATGTAAAGATATATAAAACATCCATGCTTAGTACCCCGGGTGTCCTCTGTTGAACTACCCCTGGTCGTCACGCCCTCCGTGGTGTTGATGTCCCCAGTTGTACTCGTGCTAGGGGAACTGGGTGTTGTGTACTTTTCAGTGGTATGGTCATTAAATCTAGTTGAGTGTATGCGGGAACTGTATAATGTTGACTGAGTGTGTAATGATGATATAACAGAGAGGGTATTATTGTCTTTCTCTGATGATATGTAGCGGTGTGGGGGTGAAAGTGGTGATTGAATATGTGTCTGGGTATGTCGTCAATAATTCCGGGGTAGATGAATGCAATGCAGGGTGGGTCGTCATCTTTTGGTATGTCAATGGCGAGGACGAGGGGTTTGATAGGTCGGTTGACGTCACAGTGTTTAAAGACTGCATGCGAGTTGAAGAGACATAGTAATCTGGAGAAATGGTGTGTTCACGAATGTCAGTATCTAAAGTTAATAAAACAATAATCTGAAATCATCTCAAGTGTTATAAAAAGTTGAGTCACAAAGTTTCAACGCAAAACGTAACACATTTAAAAAACGATCGAACAAACTTTACTCATAAAAACATTTTTTGATCAACAAATTAAAAAGAAAATTAACAAAAAATAAATCAAGTTCCGAACAAACCAACCTAGCTCATAAAAACATTTTTAGATCAACAAATTAAAAAAGAAAATTAACAAAAAGAAAATCAAGTTAAATATTATGGGGAGGGGGGGTATAACGGAGTGGCAACAAAACAAAACTCAATATATCTGTAGAAATTCTCCTCTAAATGATGGATTTGTTTAACTTATTTTTTTTTTCAAGTTAAATTCATAAACAAGGAATATTGCATTTGATTTATCATTTTTCAGAATTTCTACAGATCAGTGCACAACACGAATGAACTCACATTCTTCTACATCCAAGCTAGTCCCCGTGGTTGACGCCGATGAAGTCATTTCTATACAAATACAGACAAAAAAAAAATCCACTAATTTTTTTTTCTTTACCTTGGTAATAAATAAAAATATTTTACTCTTTTCTTCATACCTCCGCAAATCTTTTTTACCCATCCAAGCTCAAAAACCGTCTTGCAGACCATGCTGTAGACAAAGCGCAATAACATTTAATTGACAGTAGGCGGAGTTTTCTCACGTTTTCAATTTTGTTCGATCATCAATTTTAATGAGGCACAGTACAGGTAGCTGTATCAAATTACGCTTTGTCATCATTTCACCCAAGTAACGGCGCAGATAGAAAACTATGTCACGTTCACCTGTTCTTGTTTTTAGGATACGTCCCCCCTTTTATTCTTATAAATTGTAAGGTAGTTAATTACAGAGTTTTAAGAGATATTATAATTATACGTGAGTTATAAACAATACATATTCGACGAATATATATTTTTAACACTTAAATGGTAGAGTGCATCTCAATATCTTAAACAATTCATTCATTAAAATAAATCTTTAAGAAATAAAAAGTCCCAAAATACTTATTTACCTGTACAGGTAAATTTTTCGCCCGAGTCCAACATGAGGATAGACTTGACTCTGTCCTGACAGAATCTCTTGTTGTTCTCTATTGGACAATTTCCTTTAATCAGGAATTGTTTTATGGGGGACCATAACCGAATTTTCTAATTACAATGCATTTTTTCAATACATGTTTTAGGAAACAATGTATTCTATACAGTTCTTGACTTCAATTCAATCTGTATAACAATATTGATTCAATAAAGTTGAATTCAGATTTCCACAATTATTTTATACAACGTAACAATGTATTTTGTCCATAGATGTTTTAGGTTTCTCATTTACCTTCAGCTCTTCAAAAGCCTTTGTCATTAACATTTTCTGTCTTTCCATCAGTTTTTTCTTTACATTTCTCGACTTCGATTCAATATGTATAACAATAATGATTCAATAAAGACAAATTCAGATTTCCAAAATTGTTTTTAACCTCTTGGCAATGTATTTGTTCCATAAATGTTTTAGGTTTCTCATTTACCTTCAGCTCTCCAAAAGCTTCTTTCATTAAAATTTTTTGTCTTTCCATCAGTTTCTTCACAACATCTCTTGACTTTAACAATGTTTTTTTCATATATGTTTTACATGTAGGTTCCTCATTTACCTTCAGCTCTCCAAAAGCCTCTTTCAATAATTTTTTTTGTCTTTCCATCACTTTTTTCTTTACATCTCTTGACTTCAATTCAACCTTATAACAATATTGATTCAATAAATACAAATTCAGATTTAAAAAATCACTTTTAAAATCTTAACAATGTAATTTTTCTATAAATGTTATAGGTAACAATGTATTTCTTCCATGTATGTTATAGGTAACAATGAATTTTTTCCATAAATGTTATATATAACAATGCATTTTTCAAATTTGGTAGTTCAGTAGGCAGAAATACATATTTTGATGCTAAGTTTTGTTCTCTATGTCCTTTGGTTTGGAGCTGGGGTGGTGGGGTAGATTCCTTATTTTATAGAAGAAAGCATTGGGAAAGCAATATAACTGCTGAAGATGTTCCCATTGTTATCTGAATGCTGCTATGAGTCCCTTGGGATTATTTAGCTTTCCTCCTGAAGAAAATCCAGAGCATTATCTTTATCTGTCACATTGAGATGAATTACCACCTCTGTCTGCAAATGAAGTTTGTTTTGAAGTTAAGTCAATTTTGAATGCTATGAACACTCTGATATGTGGATTTAAAAATAATTTTTTATAATTAATTTTTGTTTAAAAGTTATGATTACATTGAATTCTAAAAACAAGAAATAGATTTAAAAAGATTTTTTTCAAGAATATAATTAATTTTTAAGGTAGTTGTATGAAAACCCCATTCTATCATTAATACTGAAAAAAGTTCTTATTGTAACTTTAGAAGAAAATGATGAAAGAGGTACAATTAATCCCTTGGGTTTAATTATCTAGCTTGCTGCAGAAAATTTAATAGGTTTTTCTTTATCTGTCACTTAAAGATTAATGAAAACCTTTGTCTGCAATTGCTGATTGTTTGAAGTTAAGGTCAAGCCTTCATGATATTTGCATTCATTGAAGGCGGGCATGTTATATAACACTTGCTTCATAATTGTTTAAATATACATTCAATGTTTAGTTGTTCTTTACTGCCTTGTGTAAATACAAGGATATTATTTTCAGGTCTTTGAATATACAGGAATTATCTTGAAATTTTAAGAATACAAGTACAGTTGCTATTGCGTATTCTTCGTACGTTTTTAATCATTCCGTAAGCTGCACCCTTTTCATTCTACCCCATGGCGGGGCCTTTGCTGACTGGTCAGTTTTCTAGTCTGTTTTAGTTTCTGTGAAACCAATTTTATCATATTTTTAGATGAAATCTGTAGATTCCTTATAATTTAGTCTGTTTTTTATCCCACATACATTGAATGATAAAATTTGTATATTTAGACATTGAGCCTTACGGCGCTGGGTCTGTTCCTCTGCGCGCTCCTATTGTCTGTTCTGATCTGGCGATGGTGATCCATACCGGTGTCTTTTGTTATGGCGTATGGGTTGGTGCTCCTTGCTCTTGTTTAGGTACCCTTGCGTAACTTTGAGTCACTGGGGCGGATTCAGGAGGCGCGGTGTTTTTCACTCCATTTATGAAAAGAGTGTCTCGAACAAGTTTCACACGTTTGTGGTCGAGTTTCGCTTGGCGCATGACTGGATACAGTTTTTTTTCAGGAACCACGCAGGTAGGTTTAGCTTACATCCAAATATTCTACTTGCCTATAAGATATGACGTCATAGTAAGCTATTTGACGTTAAGAGATTAAAAATAGTCTTGTTACAAATTTGTTCGCAATATGTATTGATCAGTTAAAACGAATATACAAGAACAAAATCATGTTCTTGTTTTACTGCTAAAATCACGTTGTTAAATGTGAAGGGAGGTCCGTGGAATAGCCCCGCTTAGCTAAAAACCGACATTCATCAGCGGCTTGATGCAATTTACAGTATTTATACTGCAAAAGACGACACATCGATGCAGTCTAATCAAGTATTTCATTCTACAGCCAAACATGCATTTGAATTGTTCAGATTTGATACGTGTTTCTGATCTAATTTTTTTTTATCACGATCGTGATCTATTGGAGAATAATGTCCGGCGGCTTCCTTTCAAGTTTTCAATAACCATGGTAGAATTTAGATTAGTTTATGATGTGATTGTATTTAAATTCAATTAGCGTATTTTGGGGAGCTATTGTAAGATGATTATATTTTTCATTAAAAGCTACTGGCCATCAAAATACACATGACTGCATCACCTCAGACAGTGAGGATGATTTTCAAGACTCAATGGGTTTTCCTTACTGCCTGTAAGTACGATAAATGTTTAACTAGGGCTAATTGTAACGGGAACCGTTACAGATGTTCCCCAAACGCTCCCCAACTCCCTTTTGGTGCCATATTCCCTGTAAGCTCCATTAAAAAAGACAAACTGTGTGCATGTGCAAGATGACCATACCTTCTTGTAGGAGTCCCTTATATCTATCTATGTTCTAAATCCCATCCTGTTTGGTTGAAAAACAAGGGAGTTATAGCCATTTAAAGTTTCAGCCAATCAGATTGCAGCACACGTGCATGCGCGTGATTTCTTGGATTTTTTTTGTATATCATATTGTAGGATATCCTAATGCATGACTATGTTTTAAATTTCAAAGCATTTCGTCAAAAAACAAAGGAGATATAGCCATTTAAAGTTTCAGCCAATCAGATTGCAGCACACGTGCATGCGCGTGATTTCTTGATTTTTTTTGTATATCATATTGTAGGATATCCTAATGCATGACTATGTTTTAAATTTCAAAGCATTTCGTCAAAAAACAAAGGAGATATAGCCATTTAAAGTTTCAGCCAATCAGATTGCAGCACACGTGCATGCGCGTGATTTCTTGATTTTTTTTGTATATCATATTGTAGGATATCCTAATGCATGACTATGTTTTAAATTTCAAAGCATTTCGTCAAAAAACAAAGGAGATATAGCCATTTAAAGTTTCAGCCAATCAGATTGCAGCACACGTGCATGCGCGTGATTTCTTGAAATTTTTTGTATATCATATTGTAGGATATCCTAATGCATGACTATGTTTTAAATTTCAAAGCATTTCGTCAAAAAACAAAGGAGATATAGCCATTTAAAGTTTCAGCCAATCAGATTGCAGCACACGTGCATGCGCGTGATTTCTTGAAATTTTTTGTATATCATATTGCAGGATATCCTAATGCATGACTATGTTTTAAATTTCAAAGCATTTCGTCAAAAAACAAAGGAGATATAGCCATTTAAAGTTTCAGCCAATCAGATTGCAGCACACGTGCATGCGCGTGATTTCTTGAAATTTTTTGTATATCATATTGCAGGATATCCTAATGCATGACTATGTTTTAAATTTCAAAGCATTTCGTCAAAAATCAAAGGAGATATAGCCATTTAAAGTTTCAGCCAATCAGATTGCAGCACACGTGCATGCGCGTGATTTCTTGAAATTTTTTGTATATCATATTGCAGGATATCCTAATGCATGACTATGTTTTAAATTTCAAAGCATTTCGTCAAAAATCAAAGGAGATATAGCCATTTAAAGTTTCAGCCAATCAGATTGCAGCACACGTGCATGCGCGTGATTTCTTGAAATTTTTTGTATATCATATTGCAGGATATCCTAATGCATGACTATGTTTTAAATTTCAAAGCATTTCGTCAAAAAACAAAGGAGATATAGCCATTTAAAGTTTCAGCCAATCAGATTGCAGCGCACGTGCATGCGCGTGATTTCATGAAATTTTTTCCATATTATATTGTAGGATATCCTAATTCATGACAATGTTAAAAATTTCAAAGCATTTCGTCGGAAAACAAAAGAGATATTGAGATTTTTGTTTCAGCCAATCAGAGCAAGGCGCACGTGCATGCGCGTGAGTTCGTGCTAATTTGACAGTGTCATATTATTAACACTATTAATATATCCTTATGTAATGAGTTTCAAAGCATTTCATCAAAAAATGTAAAAGTTATAGCTATATTAAGTATATCAGTCAATTCACTCATTTCACGCGCACGCACGTGCAGGCGTATGCGCGCAAAATGACCTTCGTTCCGCACACCTACACTACACACCTATTAACCCTAAAAAGGTTTTAGCTCAGTTGGGTGAACAGTTTCTGAGAACACTCGCGGACAAAAAAGTACCGGAGAACAAATAAGAAAAAAAATAATAATAATAATAAGAAACCGAGTAAAAACAATATGTTCCCAAACTCCGTTTGGGGAACATAATAAGACTAACACAGAACATCAAAACTTGTTAAGACAGCCTCTAGCAGTAAAGCTGTGAAGCATGTCCTGGGCAGGACTGTCGTAACTGAGCCATCCTTTACCACCAATAAAGACCTTACAAAAGCCGTGGGAAGACAGAAGGGTTCCTTACAATAGGAGTGTATTGATTCTGTAAGATCCCTAACATCTATTCCAGAATGAGATCAACTTCCTTGGGGCTCAGAGAAGCTTATTCAGTGCAGTGAGGGCTCAGTCAGGAGAGTAAGTGAATAGTGGAAATTACATACTTTTCACTGAGAATGAGTATTAAGTAATAAGTATTCAGGTTCAAGACAATCTTAAATTGTTGTGTTGAAGAAACACTTTTAGTCTTAATATTATATTCTTAATACTTATTACTTTTCATAGCATTTCTGACAATTGTAAACATCACTTCATATGCCTGAAAGAATTTTAAAAAATACAATTTTAAGAAATAAACTTAATAGATAACCGATTTTAGTTATTTTGTTATGTTGTTTTTGAAAAATGTGGATTTTATCTGGTGCTGATTTGGTAGTTTGTGTATGAAAGTAAAACTTACTTCAAAAGGACAGACTGAGGTATTGATTCAATGCTATATTTTATCAATAAGGAATGAAGTTGGCGTTTGTAGACTTCTACATTTAGAGGAGAAAGATCTATTTTCTATTTCCATACAGAGGGTGGCTAGAAAACCTACAATATTAATAAAGAGACTAACTAGCAGAAGTGAGACAGTTGATAAGGTCACTTGATGCAAGACTTGGTTTGAGATTGAAATTTAAACATAACTGCAAAATAATTAAAATCATCCTGTTACACTTTTATATCTGTGTATGCAAGTTGTTTCTTTTTTTTAATAGGTTTTCCATGACGATGCTGATAGAAACCGTATTAACTGTGGGGTGGAAGAACCTAGAGATACCATCATTATCATGCAGGAAGGACAAACCGTGCAAGGAGAAATGTAATCAACAACAACTGAGATGACATCAAGTTTGGCCACCTTGAGTGTTACACAGTCAACAACAACTATAGAAAAAATTGATACATATTTGTCGAAAAACAGCGCTAATGTGCAAGGTCTCCTGCAGCAATATCTGAAACCTTTTAAATATCCTGCTACTTGTTATACCATGTTTCTGTCATACAAAGTCATGTATGCCCTTGCGCCAAAGCGATTTTGTTGATGTTTCTTATAACCTGATGTAGTACAGGTCAATAAAGAGGTCATATTACGTCATAATGTGTACTGGGTATCGCATATCATGAATGCCAATAATGTATTAGGAACAGGTATTTGCATTTTTGGTGGTCGCTAACAGCATGTGCATCCTAAACCATTCATACACCATGTGTCTGCGGTTGCATGAAGAGTGTGAAGAAGTTCCAAGGATTGGAAAAATCTCTAAGCTCTATCTGCATTATGTTACTCGTTCGTCTCTCTCTGAAATTCTCTCCACTTCTTCTAGATTCCTTCAAGTAATTTTTGGGACAGAAACCCCTATTTAAATACTACTCACCTGTCACGTGAATTTAATACCACCCAACGATTGGTCCATTCCTTCACTGATAGAGAGTCTTCAAATTTTTTACAACTTCGTCATTATGACGTCAGAAAGGCAGCCTTATATACTGCCACAGGTAAATGTTAAAAAGGCGCATATCATTTGAACATTGTAATAAAATAGACCATTTCTTTAGAGCTATAATGTTCAATTTACTTTCAATTTAGGCTGAAATAATTCAACAAATATAATCTTCCATGGCCCTCCGTAATTGTTCATTATCTTCTGTGACTTTATAAAATGGGAATATCAAAAAGTTTACATTAGCACATAAATTAAAATGTTCACTGCAAGGAATATTCCTGACAGAGGGGTCCCGTGTTTGTTTGTTTGAGGACTCTTACACGGTCAGCTAGTTTGTTACCGGTCTGTCCAACGTAGTTTTTCCAGCATGATGTACAAGTCATACAGTCTTCTTCACAAGGGCACAAGCTTGGGCAAGATAGGCCCGGTATTTTCAGTGAGAAACAATTGTCCAGAGGTAGTTGCTACGGAAGTCAATGAGTAACTGAAGGATCTTCTCGGAATATGCAGTGAGGACCTAACAAAGGATCAAGTCAAGACTGTCCGTGACATACTGAAGAGCTATGGTAATCTTTTTTGCAAAAATTCGGACTTGGGCTCCACTATTGTTATTTGGCAGGAAATTAATGTGGGGAACGCTAAATAAAAGAACCCCCTTGTCCTCTCCCATATCATACCACTGAAACGGTTGACAAGAAAGTGCAGGATATGATGAGAGATGGAATAATTGAGCCATCATCCATTTCTTGGGCTGCAGGGGATGTACTTGTGAAAAAGAAGGATGGTTTGACACGTTTTTGTGTTGATTATCGATTCTGGATGTGTATCCTCTTCCTCGCGTAGACGAGTCACTCGACAGTCTGAAAGGTAACAAATGGTTTTCGACCCTTGATTTGTTTTCCGGTTAATAGCAAGTATCTGTCAAACAAGAGGACCGTCCAAAAACGGCCTTTGTTACTCGTCAAGGTCTATACAATTTGTAAAATATGCCTTTTGGATTGAGTTGCGATCCCGCAACATTTCAGAGGCTATTGGATAAAATAATGACGGGGCTTCAATGGGAGATCTGTTTGATGTATTTGATGATGTAATCATTATCATTAAAACATTCGAGCAAATAATTCAGAATTTTTAGACCGTTTTTGATCGTCTCATTGCAGCTGGTCTCAAGCTCAAGGCGACGAAATGTTCTCTCTTTGCTCAGGAAGTGGTTTATTTGGGCCATGTTATATCGTACAACATCATAATCCGCAACATGAACTACAGCATCATAATACTTCTGTTTGTATTCTAAGGCAACGTGAGCCTTGCTAATAGCTTTGATTTCATCGATCCTTGGAATATGTGTTTAATCGCGACGTCGATTTGCGAATATCCTTGATTCCTGCTTCTTTGCAAAGTTTATGCGTGATCACATTACACTGTGCCCCTGTATCTATCTTGAAGTCAATTGAAATGTCATTGATTTTCACTTGAACCACCCAGTCTTGTTCCCTATCCTTGTCGGTGGAATTCTTTATCTGCAAGTTAATACCTGTCTATATCTGAATCGGACTCATCCTAGAGCATGTGTAGTTTAATTTCAAAATATTTTTTTAAGAATGAAACAATATAGAATCATAAATTAAGTTGCCCGTTTGGTGCAGTGGTTTTGCGATTGTTCCAGAGTCTCAGATGATTGAAGCACTGTTGATCCTTATGTTTGGACGGTAGGGGGTGGGGGGTACAGGCACAGGTAGAACTTGGAATTTGATGGACTTAAACAAGATCAATTGGCAAGTGGTTTCTCAACATCAGTAAAAAAACTGAAAGTGACAATACAATTACAGGAGCACACTGTCTAAACAAACTTTAACTTTATTTACAGGTATGACGCCAGGTGGAAAGGATTCCATTTGCAGCAGATGTCGTTTTAGGTTCAAGTGCAGTCTCCAAAGGAAGGATAAGGTACCAATGATAAACCAGACAGCAACATCCTCTGCACAGCTTGATATCTCCAACCCTCCCTCAGTTATGCTTCCCTTTTCTTCCACTCTTCTAGGCCATTCAGCATGCTGCCTTTGAAAAAGACCTGGTCCTAAACTTGTTGTACCAGTTGAGATGAGACACAAGCTTTTTCTTGTCACATGAAGTCATAATACCAGCTGGATCTAGATGCTGCCCAAATCATTTACAGAAGAACATTGAGGATGTGAGTCTTAATTCAGCAACGACAACCTTGAACAGATACTCAATCGCTCAGCTGATAAGATTTCTACGATCAGAAGTATTGAGAAGTGAGAAGATAGGACTTGACTTCGAAAAACACAGTCAACTTTAAGACAATGATTATCTTGATCTGCTTGAGATTTTAAAGGCTGCATTTGATGACATGTTGAAGCACGTGGAAGGTCGAGTTAGTTCAACCCCATCTAGGACCACACGAACAAGTCTAGCGATATTTTTGATGAAGTTACGGGGAGGGGAGTCAAACAGAGTGTTATCCACCTTATTCAACATCTCCAAGTCTGGCATCCGAAGAAGCATAAAGACAGTTAGATCAGCACTCATTGATGGAACATTTGTCACTCAAAATCTTGGATTCCAACTTATCACAAGGGAGCAAATCATAGCGCATCACACTAGGCCACTTGCACAAACCTTGTTTGGAAACCCCATGCGTCCACAAGCTATCCTTGTGCTGGATGGGACGTACATTTATGTTACTAAAAGTGCCAACTTCAAATTTCAAAGGCTTTCATTCAGCATTCACAAGGGAAGACCCTTAGTAAAACCCATGGTTATCGTATCAACAACGGGCTATTTTATATCCGTAATCGGACCATACTTTGCCAAAAACAGCGATGCTACGATTCTTAATCACATAATGAGATCCAACATTGAAGATGTCCGCAGTTGGGTGCAGGAGGATAACACCTTCATTGTAGACAGAGGGCTCCGTGATTCATTGTTTCTGGAACTTGGTATCAAGGTTGAGATGCCATCATTCATGGACAAGGGCCAGAAACAAATGTCATCCGAAGCATGCAGCGAATACCAGCCAGTTAGTAACAAAAGTAAGCTATTAAAATATATATAAATCATATTCAGCAATCTGCAATACTTATTTTCAGAAATTTCAAACAAAATTCTATTTTGAGTAACCATGGCAACATCGTGCATCGAAATAAAAAACTAGGAGACTTATTGTTCAAAGAACAATAAGAGGTCTTTCCACCTTCTTTGAATTTCAATTTTGTTTTAAAATTAAATTCCATAAATAAGAAACCAAAATTGTCTTAAAGGAAAGCAAAAATTTTATGGAAAATTGAAATGACCTTGACCTTTGACCTTGAAAAAATATTCAAGGTCAATTTCATGTAATATTTATAAGATAATATTTATTTAAAGTCGGGTATATCAAACAAAAAACATTAGCTCTGAAGAGCTATTTTCCGACTATTTAAAATTAAATTTCATAAAAAAAAAGAAACCAGAAATTGCTTAAAAGAAGAAAAAAATGAAAATGATTTTTTTTTAAAGGTGACCTTGACCTTTGACCTTTAATCATATTCAAGGTCAAAGTACAAGGGTCACATTGTAATTAATCCCATGTCGCTATTACTTATAGTTTTTAAAGTTATATGGTTTAATAGTAAGCACAAAAGCATTTAAGGGCTTTAACTCATTCAAGGATTCACCAGATCCTTTTGCACTTGAACATAAAAGTTTTGTCTAAAGTCCCATAAGACATTAGAGAAGGTTTCGTGTCTTTGTGGTTTTGGAGCTATAGCAATAAAAATGTTTTTCGTACAAGGGGCAATAATTTTTAATATGGTCAATCTTAGGGGACGAGAATGAAATCTAAGACACAGTTTTAAAAATACATATAAATGATACATAGACATTAAGCATATGTTGAAAGACAAAAGAGAGATAAAAAGAGCTAAATTTCTCAGTTTTGGAATGACCTTGACCTTTGACCTTTACATGAATTTTAAGCTGAAAGGTCAATGAATATTATGCAATTGGGCTCATGTCTCTATACCTTCTCGTTTTGAAAATTTTTAATTATTTTTAAAATTCAGAGACTTTCAAGGGCAATAACTCATTGAAGGAAATATATAAGGAATCACTGTCAAGTTTTGAGGGTATGCCAGGGACATCAACAACAGTGGGAAACATGGGATAATCTAGTTTCATGATTCTAATAAACATATTTTCCAATAAATATGATATGACTTATAACTGTCAATTTTGAAAAAAAAGAGATTGTCAAATTAATGATAAGTGATTCTGTAAAATAATATAATTTGAATATGAAATTACTGAGAATATGATTAAAAAAAAAAAACACTTTTCCGTGAATTTTGAAAACTGAAAGAAACAAATTTCTTTGACGTCCATATCTATTATAGTTCTTGAGATAGATACGGACAGACACACGGGTGCTGGATAAAGTTATCTCAGTGTCACTCTGCTACACATGCAACACAAAAATCCCATTTATTTCAAAAGAAAGAGAGTCTGAACTCATTCGGTACAAAATTGATACTTTTCTTTAACATGTTTTAGATCATCAGTTGTCATGTTGTAAGTTTTGTATATACTGCCACCCGGTAAATTCAAAATTTACAACATGACATTACTATCAGTACATGTAAGACTTTATGTAGACCTATGTGCACTTACACTTTTTATTGACTTATTCACAGCACTTATAAAGATGAACTCAAAACCGACTAAAATTAATGTATTTTGGGGTATATAAAAAAAAAACATGTCTGACCTTTATTTTTCTTTTTTTTATTATATGTTAGAATTATAAAATTCTTTATTTCTTTATTTCTCTGAAATAAAAGAAAAATATAGAAATTAAGATAGATTGTTTTATTCTACTAGGTAATTGTAGTTTTATGATTTAAATAAATACATTTATAAACCTCAGATAATAAGGTGTTAGAAGTATAACTAAAAAATGAAGCTTTAATGTTACGTATAACATGAACATTGTGGAATAAATTCACAGGCGCTTGACGTTTTTAATCTTTCTCTTTATAAATTGTGTAATTTCATATGTAACCGATATAAGAATTCTTACATTTCTACGATGTCATTACCCCTCTTCTTTCCCCTAATGGACACTCCAGCAGTGAATATTTTGTTGGGGTATAATTCTTCTAGGTGGGCGTTAGAAATAATAAGTAAATCGTCTCCCACTTCTACAAGTTTGCTGGAAAAAAAAATGTATGTATAGAATATGATTTATTCCTATAATAAGAATAACAATGCCATTGATAAAAAAATAAACACTATCCACTATTTATCCCCCCTATTGTTACGCGTACATGGCAATTTATACAGCGTAATATAAGTGAATATTCTTTTTAGAAGCCTTACTAAGTTTTCGCATCGGTATCTGGATCGCAATAATTCTGATTTATTCAACATCCGGAACGGACATTTTCTTTCCCTTGGACGCTTCAAAAAGGTACTTAAAAGTTCCATTGATGAAAAGGCAGTTGTTTTATATAATTTTGTTATCATGCATGCTAGAGATACTAGTAGTTTCCGATGTGAGTCATATTAACAAAAGTTACCTCCCGTTGGCTGCCAAATTGGAGGTTAACTCGATAAGTTAACTTCTTTGTCTTACCAAATATTTAAGAAAATATTATAGCAGAAATATTTGATGGAAAATCTTTTTTCAATATTTTTTTTTTAAATGTAGAAGGCCTCAATAAATTTATATACTTCATAAAAATAATGATTCCTAATAAAATATCGCAAATATCAAAATTTAAAATTGGTTGAAAACGAGAATTTAGACCTCTCGTCTAACCGAGGGAGTGGACTCATGGCAGCATTCAGTTTACTGAATGGGAACATCTTCAGCAGTTATCTCTCTTTGCCAATGCATTCCTTTATACAAAGTTAAGGAATCTACCCCCCACCCCAGCTCCAAACCAGGGGACAAAGAGAACCAAACTTAACATCAAAGTGTGTATTTCTGCCTACTGAACTACCATACCAAACTTCTACTTGATTGGGCAACCATTAAAAAAGTTGCCAATTCATTCTTATGCATAGTTAAGGAATCTACCCCACCACCCTAGCTCCAAACCAGAGGACATAGAGAGACAAACTTAGCATCAAAATATGTCTTTTTGCCTACTGAACTACCATACCAAATTTGAACTTAATTTGGATACCATAAAAAAAATTATTAGGAAAAAACAGGAAATTTGTGGACGGAAAAATGACAGACGGACAGACAGACAGACAGAGTGATTACTATAGGGCACCCGCAAATCCTTGCGGGGCCCTAATTAAAAAAAAACTAGAACTGTCCAATAGAGACTAATACCCCCGCTGGGTTTTTCAGAGAAGGTGCCAATTCAAAAATACTTTATGGATCTCGAGATGTTCACAATTTACTTTAAAAAATTTGCAGTGAAATATAATTGCTCATCATGTTTCTTAATGAATGAAACGGAGGTGCAACCAAATGAAACATCAATACTAATACATTGTAATTCCATTGTAACATTTTTTTAAAAAAAAAAATTTCATTTAATTTTTTTTATTACTGCACTAAAAAAATATATTGCAGTTATGTGTTATGTCACTCTAGAAACTGATTGTTGAAAAAAAAAACCATTATACAAAATCAAATTAATCTTGATATATCAATTTGAAATGCATTTTGAAAATAAAGAACTGGTCATCCAGTTATGAAGTGTTTTGACAGACAATAAATTACAATTAAGAGAATAAGAGAAGAGAGATCTTTACATTCTTGTGCCTTATTCCCTGAAGATTTGATAACACACACACTTGATAAGAGATATGCCTAAACAACTTCCAACACCAAAGTCAGTAATTTATCTTTAACTGGATGCATATCCAGTCATTATTCCCAAGAGACAAATGAAATTACATTATCTTCTGTGCAATGTAAAAACTGTTCTTAACACTTGATGAGTAGTTTTCAGCTGTAGTTCACATTTTTGTACAGATATTCTAGATTCTATGTCTGTAACCTTATACATGAGCCCAAAATGAACAAGTCCATTAAAATTTTAAAAAACCTATAAAATGCAGCAAAAATGAACAAAAAGAGTTGAAAATTTCAGGTGCACAACTTCATTTGGTGAATAATAATTGTACAAATTTTCAGATTAATCCTTGCAATACTTTCTGAGAAACGGTCCAAACAAAACCACAAAATAAAAATGAAAAAACACCAGTAAAATTCAAAATAATAATCCAATCAAGATGAAAAATATCAGGTGCACAATTTCATATGGTGAATAATATGTGTACAAATTTTCAGACAAATCCTTCCAATAGTTTCTGAGTAATGGTCCGGACAAAATCTCGTCTACAGACAGACGGACATGGTGATTCCAATATACCCCCCCTAAACTTCGTTTGCGGGGGGTATAAAAAGCAGCAAATTTCGGTTTCTAAAATAATTTAAACAGTTACTGGTATATAAATTGGTTTGCGTCAATATGTTTCTTGTTTCCTGATTATGACAACGAGCACACGGCGGGTGTGACCGGTCGGCAGGGGATGCTCACTCCTCCAAGGCACCTGATCCCACCTCTGATGTTTCGGAGGTCCGTGTTTGTTCTGCTCTTATTTTGTATATTGTTTAATGGACGTTGAGATCGAATACTGTTCGTTATTTCCATATCCTTCTTGTGAGTAAAACGTTCTCATAAATTTCAATTGATAACTGATTTCTGAAATTCTCGTCTGTGGAGTAGAGGAACATTTCGGTATTTGTTGTCACAATGGAAGAGCAAATCATGCAGGATTGCCAGTGGAGAATATCGCCATCAACATTGATGACATCTTCATCTAATTTACAAGGACAAATAGTGTAATGAATCTGAATTAGTAATGATATAAATATGAACTCCC
This sequence comes from Saccostrea glomerata, assembly GCA_003671525.1. NCBI lineage: Eukaryota > Metazoa > Mollusca > Bivalvia > Ostreida > Ostreidae > Saccostrea > Saccostrea glomerata. Next base: position 33,127 of record PRKT01001356.1, on the reverse strand, counting down.
TATAACCTATCCCCTGACCTCATTGCCATCCACCCGTACCGGCTTTGAAAATCAGTGACAGTATTTCAATTCTATTTTGTCCACAGGTATCCTCATATACAGTGCTGTCCCGTAAGCTGACCTCTGGCAGTTCTCATCCAGGCAATATTTTCTATACTTATCAAAATTTCCAAAAGAAATACTTTCGACTGAATCTTTTTTTTACAAAAGTACATCAATGTTGGGATCTGCATGTGCCTATTCAGGAATCACACATTTAAAAGAGCAATTTTTTGGCACTATGGTACATTGAATAAAAATTAAAGGCACATTTCTATCGCCTTTATTTCGTCTTTAAAACTCAGTTCCGGCAAAAAAGAAGGTGCGTTAGAATTCATCGGTGTAGATTTATAATCTATTATGTTCCGGAAGAGGAGGCGAGATGTCAACATGACCTGGGATAGGCATACTAGTGAAACTAAACTGGCCTGGTAGAGGCCCCTTTGTAGGAACTTGGGCTGGCTGAGGCTCAAGTGATTTTAAGTCTTCAGGCAGAGCAGACATGATTTGGCTCGGAACATGTTCATTCTAATGAAGTTTAAGATTCTGCTCGCGGACAAAGGTCTTTGTCTTTTCTTGTTGAATTTCACTTAGATCTTCAACACTGGATCCTTCAATCTCTTCGAGCATGGCATTCAGTTCTGCATCTGCTACAGCTGCTTCTTTCTGGGCTGTGAGAACCAAGAGTTCCTTTTGTAAGTTTGCTTCTAAGTTGACGAAGAATGACTGCACTTAAGCTATAAAAGTTGGAATCCGATGTTTTGCGCAAAATAAAATTCCAAAATTCATTAAATTTATGTTTAATAGGTATTGTAACAATTAATGGGTTTGTTTATTCCAATTATGCAAGTCGGGCCTTGGGATCTCTGATTGGCTGAAGCTGATCATGTGACCTTAACTGATCATGTGACTTAAACAAAGGTATATAAGCAAGCGCAGCTAAGCTGCAGGGTTCTTTGAGTCCAAGCAACGGAGAGAAGACCAATATAAGGTTAGTTGGGTGGATTGCCTAATATTGAGGCTTGCCACAATTATTTGACAATACTAGGTGGATTGCCTATTGGTAAAGGCTTGCCACAATACATTTGTAGTATTGGTTTGTGACTAACCACTTAGAGGCTGACCACAGAGGCAAGTCAACCCTCTGAGGCTTTTTTAGAATAGTGTAAGACTCTGGTAGCAGTGGATGACTGTGCTTCCTGAATAAGGACAATTCAGTATCTTCCGTTGTCAGAGGCTGACCACTAGGAGATTGGACTTAGCGTCGTGACTGACACTACGAGCCTGAATAAGGCAATACTGGTGTCAGTCCGGTGTTATTGGGCGAACCAGTGATTTTGTAAATATAAGGCCGACAATCAAGTGTGATTTTCCCCTAAGTAAGGGAAGGGCCCTATTTGTATATATTTGCAGGCCAATCATTTTATCTAATCATTTTTAAGAGGAAAATTATTTATTGTAAATATCATCTTTACCGAGATCCTGGAATCAACCAGGTACGACCCCTAAACACGTTACAAAATTTGGTGGCAGCGGTGGGATCTCGGTTTACATTTTGATTATTGGTTGATTTTTTATTTGTAAATTGTGTTTTGTATTGTTATTGCTGGGTTGTTTTTAGCTCTACTGGTCAGAAACCAGAAGAGCTTATGCGATAGTAATGCGTCCGTCGTCCGTCCGTCTGTCTGTCTGTCTGTCTGTCTGTCCGTCTGTAAACAATTTTTCAAAATGCTACTCCTCCTACAGTTTTGGTTTGATTTCAATATAACTTGGCACACAAGTAGACTACACTAAGGTACATAATTCTGTATATGGGTTTTTGATTTCGATGAACGATGTTGCCGTGGTTACTAAAAAAAGAAATTTCTGTGAGAATCATTCAAAATACTACTCCTCCTACAATTTTGTTCTGATTTCAATATAACTTGGCACACAAGTAGACTACACTAAGATACATAAATCTGTGTATCGGTTTTTGATTTCGATGAACGGTGTTGCTGTGGTTACTAAAAATAGAAATTTCTGTGAAATTCTTTCAAAATGCTACTTCTCCTACAGTTTTGGTTTGATTTCAATATAACTTTGCACACAAGTAGACTAAACTAAGATACATAATTGTGTATATTAGTTTTTTATTTCGATGAACGGTGTTGCCATGGTTACTAAAAATAGAAATTTCTAGTGAAATTCTTTCCTAATGCTACTTCTACAGTTTTGGTTTGATTTCAATATAACTTGGCACAAAAGTAGAATACACTAAGATACATAATTCTGTATATGGGTTTTTGATTTCGATGAACAGTGTTGCTGTTGTTACTAAAAATAGAAATTTCTGTGAAATTCTTTCAAAATGCTACTCCTCCTACAGTTTTGGTTTGATTTCAATATAACTTGGCACACAAGTAGACTACACTAAGGTACATAATTCTGTATATCAGTTTTTCACTTCAATGAATGGTGTTGCCATGGTTACTAAAAATAGAAATTTCTGTTAAATACTCTCAAAATGCTACTCCAAATACAGTTTTAGTCTGATTATAATATAATATGAAATGCAAGTAGACTACACTAAGAACATGAAGAGACTTAATCAAGGATCATTATTCTATTTATTGCTGTTGAAAAGTTTCAATTTCCAACTGCTTAAGTACTTTTCTCTTCCTTTGCTATAAGTACAAACCAGTAGAGCTTCAGTCTCGACAGAGACTTCTGGTTGTAAAATATGATGGCTGCTGTTGAGAAGGAATTAAAGAGTGTACAAGACAGCTTGTCAGAAACAGTTAAGAAGACAAACGCCAATGATTCAGGCATACCTGAAAGCAGGCGTACCACATTAGGTGATAGGTCATACAAAGGGACTGGTGCAACACCTAAACACATAAGGCAGACTACCAGTTTCCTCGAAGATGACGAGCCTAGCTTTCCACTCAAGGAAGATAAACAGACAAGCCTCAAGCCAAAGCAAGTATCCAGCACGCCATTCATTGATACCCCGGCAGTACTCAATGATTTTCATGCAGACAATGTTACACTGAGACGCCAAAAGAAAAATGACACAGAAGCTGTCCGTACAGGTGTGAAAGCAGACAAGTTTGACGGCAGTTCATCCTGGCTGGACTTCAAGTCGCATTTTGAAATATGTGCTGCCCTTAATAAGTGGACAACAACAGAG
>PRKT01001356.1:0-29821 GCA_003671525.1 Saccostrea glomerata | reverse complement strand
CCCCCCCCCCCCCTCCCTCTCTCTCTCTCCATTGTTTTTACAGACTTAACAAGAATAGAATAGCTTAATAAAATAAAGAAAAACTTCTAAAAATAATTACTTAATACACTAAAAGGATTATTGAAAACATAAATACCTGTCTGTGAAAAGAATGTTTCTTGTTTCGAGAAAGCGCTCGGAAGTTATTGTATTCGTGTGTCTGCTGTTGATTTTTGTATTTATTTTGTTTACTGATATTTCTCTTCTGAAGCAAACGTTTAAGCGATAGATCTAAATTCTATGTGCATAGCGTTATATATGTATAGAACAAGTATATATCCGGTATATATTAATTCCTTTTAATTATGTTACAACTTTATTTTAAAGTGAAAAAATATTTCATTTAATTTTTTTTCCTTTTTCAAATGAAGGGTCAGCATACGTAAAAATTAAATACGGAAATATTTACGAATTCTATATATATTAATACTTATATATACATAATGCCAAAGACATCGGTGGGATGATGTTTTTTCTTCCTTTCATTTTTTTTTTCATTTTTTCTCCATCACCGCTGTAGTGTAAAATGTTTAAATTGAAACCGAGAAATTAATTTATTAATAGCTGAAATATAATTAAATACATGCATTAAATACTTCAAAAGTCATTTAAAATGAATAAAATTTTAGCAGCCAATCAAGAATTCAAGCTAACAGGCTCCGCCCACTTCATTTGCATACCGTTTCTCAAAGCGTACCGTTCTGAAACGAACCGTTCCGTGCGAGAAACGAAACGTACCGTCCACAAAGCGTACTGTTCCGTGCACAAAGCGAACCGTTCCGTGCACAAAGCGTACCGTTCCGTGCACAAAGCGAACCGTTACGTGCACAAAGCGTACCGTACCGTTCTCAAAACGAACCGTTCCGTTCACAAAGCGTACCGTTCCGTGCACAAAGCGTACCGATCCGTACCGTTCAAGTGGTGTAGTAGCACGATTTAGGGTCTGTAAAGGCAAAGTGCTTCAGTTACTTAAAATCTCTGGGTAAGGCTGGAAACAAAACGGGTGCATCTGCATCATCACAAGAAGTTGATATAAACAAAGGGCCAAACAAATCGGGAGTTAGTTACAAAGTTAGCGAGGTAGGAATGTTCATACATGCCTCAATTCAAGGCAAGGTTGACCGATTTTTGATAGATTCTGGGGCAACCATTAGCATTCTATCCTCAGAGATCCTTCATTCTGTTGTTGGGTCTTCTTCAAAACTTAATGAATTGCGGAAGCCAATAGTTACTGCAGACGGCTCACCTCTTAAAGTGGATGGTTCGATTTTAATTCCCTTTAAGTTGGGAAATCAGAGTTTCGAGAGAATGTTTGCAGTAGCTCAAATAGGGGTAGACGGTATTCTTGGTTTGGATTTCTTGAGGGACCACAATTGTAACTTGAATATGAAATCCTTGTTACTAGAAGTTGGTGGTAACCATTATGACCTACATCTTGAAGGGAAAGTTGGTTGTTGTCGGGTCACGTTGGCTGACAATCTTTGCATACCACCAGGTAGTGAAGTTATTGCAATGTGCAATGTAATTCCTTCTATGTTTGAAAAGGTCCCAGAAGTTGGGTTTATTGAACCAGCGGATCGGTTTATCGAGTCTGACCGCGCTTTAGTAGCTAGAGCCATTGTTAAAGGGGAGAAAGTAGCACCTGTGAGAATGTTTAACTTGTCGAATCAAGTTCAAACGGTATATAAAGGGACATTGGTTGCAAATATGTCACCCGTTGAAAATGTCTATGCTGGTGTACAGGATTCTAAAGACTTTTCCAAACGACAGAGAATGCCAGAACATATTAAGGATCTGTACAACAGAACAGTAGAGGGTATGGACACTATGAATGCTAAATCAATTCATAAGCTGCTATTGCGATACTCCAAGTTGTTTGCTGCATCTGAATCAGATCTTGGGAAGACAAATGTTACAGAACATAGAATCGATACAGGAGAAGCATCTCCTGTCAAACAGCGTCCAAGGCGTTTACCTGTTCACATGCAAGCAGAGGTAGACAAGCATGTTGACGACATGTTAGGAAGAGACGTTATAGAAGAATCAGTGAGTCCCTGGTCGTCACCAGTGGTCTTAGTGAAAAAGAAAGATGGTTCAACAAGATTCTGCGTTGACTATCGAAAGCTTAATGAAAGAACTATTAAGGATGCTTATCCGCTCCCAAGGATAGACGACTCTTTGGACCAACTCTCTGGAGTCAAGTGGTTTTCCACTCTTGACTTGAACTCCGGCTACTGGCAGGTAGAAATGTCGCCAAAGGATCGAAGCAAGACAGCATTTGTAACCCGACGGGGCTTGTACCAATTCAAAGTGATGCCGTTCGGGCTTTGTAACGCCCCGACCACTTTCGAGCGCTTAATGGAGACAGTTCTTAGAAATCTACAGTGGAATATCTGCCTCGTCTACCTAGACGATATAATTGTAATAGGGAAGACAATAGAGGACATGATACTGAATTTAACACAAGTGTTCGACCGTTTGTTGGCTGCAGGCCTAAAGTTGAAAGCACGCAAATGTACACTGTTTGCAAAGGAGGTCGAATATCTGGGACATCTTATATCGGAAAAGGGTATAGCTACCAGTCCTGAGAAAATAGAGGCAGTGAAAAAATGGCCTGTCCCCTCGAACATTACAGAGGTAAGGTCATTCATAGGCTTTTGTAGCTATTATAGGAGATTCGTGCCTAATTTTGCTATGGTGGCCAAACCTCTGCACGAACTAACAAAGAAAAATACGGTCTTCAGATGGGATGACAAGTGCCAAGGCGCCTTTGACAAGTTACGGAAAGAGTTGTCAACAGCTCCCATCTTGGCTTTTCCTAACTTTGAGCAGGAGTTTATCCTTGATACAGACGCCAGCAACGAGGCAGTCGGCGCAGTACTATCACAGTTACAGGATGGGGTTGAGAGACCTATAGCATATGCCAGTAAAAGCCTTTCTAAGTCAGAGAGGAAATATTGTGTCACACGAAAGGAACTTTTAGCAGTGGTGACATTTGTGAAACACTTCAGACAATATTTATATGGTAGAAGATTCACCGTAAGGACGGACCATAGCTCATTGAAATGGTTAATGAATTTCAAGGATCCAGAAGGGCAGCTTGCCCGATGGATCGAATTGCTGTCAAGTTATGATTTTCATATTGAGCATAGGCCTGGTAGACTTCACAAAAATGCGGATGGCTTAAGTCGCATTCCATGCAAGCAGTGTAAGACAGACCACATCCATGTTGTACAAACATTGGAATCTGAAGAAGAAACCAAAGATGACTCAACAGAGATTTCATTCAGTGAACTACAAGATGAAGATCGAGACCTAAGTAAGGTTAAAGAATGGTTGATCACAAATGATCGTCCAGAATATAATGCTATATCAGGGGAGTCGATGGTGATAAAATCTTTATGGTCCCAATGGGACAGGTTAGCTTTGCATGACGGTGTTCTCTACAGGAAATGGGATGATTTAGTAACAAATAGTCAGAAAAAGCAGATTGTAGTTCCCAGCAAGGAGAGAAGAACAATTCTTAAGTTCTGTCACGACGACAGAACAGCTGGACATCTTGGCATACATAAGACACTGGCAAAGATTAGACAATCGTACTACTGGCCAGGTTTACAAAAAGATGTTCACCAATACATAGCAGGTTGTGAAGTGTGCACAAAACGTAAAGGGCCTACTATGTCTAATAAAGCGCCAATGCAAATAGTAGGTTCTGGATACCCTATGGAGAGGATAGCCACTGACATCCTTGGCGAGTTACCAGAGACCGACAATGGAAACCGATATATTTTAGTCGTGGCTGATTATTTTACCAAGTGGACAGAGTGCTTCCCCATGCCCAATATGGAAGCCAAGACAGTCGCTGGTAAAATAGTAGAAGAGGTGGTAACAAGATTTGATGTTCCAGGTGTAATACACTCTGATCAGGGTCCACAGTACGAAAGCCAACTTTTCAGAGAAATGTGCCAGTTATTAGATGTTCAGAAAACCCGTACCACTCCATATCATCCCCAATCGGATGGTATGGTTGAACGATTTAATAGAACACTAACTGCAATGCTCAGTGGATTTGTAAACGAACACCATTCAGATTGGGACGTTCATTTGCCCTATATTACAATGGCTTACAGGTCTTCCGTGCATGAAACTACTGGGGTAACTCCTAACATGCTGATGTTGGGGCGTGAAGTCACAACCCCTCTGGATTTGATGTACGAAGTCCCGGGTAACATTAAAGAAACACCCACAAACAAATGGGTATGGGAGCTTCAAGAACGGCTCGAGAGAGCCCATAACATAGTCAGGGAAAACACTGGTCAGGCTATGGTAAGACAAAAACACTTCCATGATAGGAAATTGAGATGGAAAACTTTCCGTACTGGGGAGGAAGTTTATGTATTCTTTCCACGCAGAAAGCCTGGAACCTCACCCAAATTCACAAGCTTTTGGCAAGGCCCATTTAGAGTTGCTAAAAAGATATCCGATTTAAACTATTTGGTAAACTGTGGGTCTCGAGGTTCAGAACAAGTAATACATGTTGACCGCATGCGAAAGAAGTATCCTCAAACACTTTCTGGAGAAGATCCTCCACACATTGAGGAGGACCAGTCGTTGCAAGAAACTGAAAAAGACAGGAACGGAGACACACCAATCAATGATGCTAGCAATGGTCGACCAAAGAGAATTACAAAGCCACCTACTTGGCTTCATGATTATTATGTTGACAAATGATTCTGCCTAGTAAAGTTACAGTTTTCTTATGTACATGATTTGAAAGACGTCATTATTTTGATAGTTTTACCAAAGATAATGTTGACACAAGGTTATGTTGTCACAAAAAAGTATAGTTTGAAAAAAAAAAATCTTTGGTTATATTTTTCTTTGGGTACATGCGGGTCGCATGTCATCGAAGGCGTGGGTAATGTAACAATTAATGGGTTTGTTTATTCCAATTATGCAAGTCGGGCCTTGGGATCTCTGATTGGCTGAAGCTGATCATGTGACCTTAACTGATCATGTGACTTAAACAAAGGTATATAAGCAAGCGCAGCTAAGCTGCAGGGTTCTTTTGAGTCCAAGCAACGGAGAGAAGACCAATATAAGGTTAGTTGGGTGGATTGCTTAATATTGAGGCTTGCCACAATTATTTGACAATACTAGGTGGATTGCCTATTGGTAAAGGCTTGCCACAATACATTTGTAGTATTGGTTTGTGACTAACCACTTAGAGGCTGACCACAGAGGCAAGTCAACCCTCTGAGGCTTTTTTAGAATAGTGTAAGACTCTGGTAGCAGTGGATGACTGTGCTTCCTGAATAAGGACAATTCAGTATCTTCCGTTGTCAGAGGCTGACCACTAGGAGATTGGACTTAGCGTCGTGACTGACACTACGAGCCTGAATAAGGCAATACTGGTGTCAGTCCGGTGTTATTGGGCGAACCAGTGATTTTGTAAATATAAGGCCGACAATCAAGTGTGATTTTCCCCTAAGTAAGGGAAGGGCCCTATTTGTATATATTTGCAGGCCAATCATTTTATCTAATCATTTTTAAGAGGAAAATTATTTATTGTAAATATCATCTTTACCGAGATCCTGGAATCAACCAGGTACGACCCCTAAACACGTTACAGTATTAAGCAATATCTTAAGAGCAGGTTTTGGTAAATTATATTACATGAAAATATTAAATAATGCCGAGCGACACTAGCTTTTGAGACGGGGGTCTTACAATTTTGTCTCGTTTCTATTGTTATTCATATGCATACCAGTTTTCAAAGACTTTGTTTACATCGAGCCGCAACTTAACAATTTTTCTTATTTGCACAGAATGTGTATTTTACTTTAAACCTATGCATATCAAAAGGACATTGTTGGTCAAGTTGCGGCTCATATCTAATTTAAAAAAAAATGTACCCAAACTTCGCTCGAGTTAGCTACTAAATTAGCAAGTCACCGAGTGTCAGCCCATGTGACCCGTTTGATATTGGGCGTGCTTGATTGGTAGCTGGAATTTTCGGAATTGGCGGAATTACAATCAAGTTCGCCGGAATTCAATTCCGGCGCAGTTCTATCAATTCCGTGTTTAGAGGTGGTGTGAAAGGAATTAAAGATGGCGACTACTGTGTACATTTGTCAAGAGTGCCGATTAAAGCATGTATGAAGTTTTTCCCTGTATTTGGACCATAATACAGTCTTATAGACCTATTTGCAAATTAAAATTTAATGTTGTTCTCATAATATTATTCACATCATGTTAATTTTAAGTTCACCTAAGAGCTGCACACAGCATGAGATTTTGTTCTTTACAGCATTCACTCGCACTTTCATCCTTCATTGCATCTTAAAATATATCATTTAATAAAATAGGAAGAAATTCTTTTTTTGTTGAGCTGAAGCCATATTGTGAACTTATTCTGATTCCAGTTTTACTTGATTGGTAGAATTTTTGGAACTCTCAGAATTGAAATCTGGCTTTACAAGCGCACCCATTGGGTGTGCTTGATTGGTAGCTGGAATTTTCGGAATTTGCGGAATTACAATCAAGTTCGCCGGAATTCAATTCCGGCGTGGTTCTTACAATTCCGTGCTGAGAGGTGGTGTGAAATTAATCCAAGATGGCGACCACCGTATACATCTCCCAAGAGTGTCGCAAATTCTTTTCTGATTTTGAGGCTATGGTTAACCATGAATGCTCAGGTGAAGTATATGTTACATTAATAGCTTATTTCACATAACATTAACGAATACTTTAGCTCGAATTATCTCGTATTTGTATTATTACGATATTAGCATGACATGATTATTGACAGGTCCAGTACAGTACAATCTCTTGATTTAGCTATATAGCTTTAAACAGCTATATAGCTTTATTAAGCTATTTAAAATAGCTTTATTTATCTATTTATATACAGTTTTTCACGAAAATGTTTTTTGCTGAAAATAAATAAAAGTCGCATGTATCTGACTCTACATATTTGTAATATGGGCTATCAAAACAACAACCAAAATGAAAGAAAGTTCTAACTTTGCAGCTTTTGAATACTTTTAAGCAAAAAGAGAATTGCTATTGTTAAACTAACTGTCCACTACCTTGGTTGCCTTGAGGCAAGGATAAGTATGATTGCTTCTCATTGTGCTGAACTGTTACCAATCAATTATCTTCATGAACAAAATTGGTCTCCATTATAATATCATTGCAGAAGTAACTGTATCAATTGCCCCAAAACTTGTAAAACTTTGAGTACAGTCTCTCAAGGAGACGTAATTTGATGAGTGATTTTTACATGCATTATTTTAAGAAGAGTTCAGAGTTGTATATTATCACTGCACCAAGGTGCGTTTTTTTGTACGTACTGAGAAAATTACACCTTTAAGAAAAAAGTGTAGTAAAATAGTAAGGGCGAAACGATTACACATGTAAACGGCGACGTTTCGATTGTATGCTCTAAACGTTTACAGTTTGAGTAAACGTTTACACGAAGGTCATTATCAATGTCTATCAGAAATAATGATGAACACAAACAAATTGTTTTATTTCATAATTTACAAAAGAAAAACCGTCTTTGACCATTTGATAAGCATCAATTTAAACCGGAAGCATATTGAATGTAATATCTAAAACCCGATACGGGCTAGCATAATTAATTTCGAGTTGCTGATTCTAGCGAAGTTTTACGACACTTGAAATAGGAAACTTTGCATATTTTGATTAAATGTCTATCAGAAATAATGATGAACACAAACAAATTGTTTTATTTCATAATTTACAAAAGAAAAACCGTCTTTGACCATTTGATAAGCATCAATTTAAACCGGAAGCATATTGAATGAAATATCTAAAACCCGATACGGGCTAACATAATTAATTTCGAGTTGCTGATTCTAGCGAAGTTTTACGACACTTGAAATAGGAAACTTGGCATATTTTGATTAAATAAATATAAAACATTTTTCACAAGTCTTTGAAAAGTTTCGATAGAGTCAGCAGGTCTTGTTTTACTTTTTTCGAGATTAAAAGATTAAGAACCATCTTTACAATTATTTTTTCTACGTCCGGTAGCTAAACAAACCAAACAGTTGGGTGACAAGGTAGAAAGTGAATGAGTTTAATGCGCCTCAAATTCTTACGTTTAAATCATAAAGACTAACAATAAATTTGTAATAACAACTCGGACTTATATTAAAGTGAAAGAATTGATTATTAAATTCGAGTTTCATGAGTAAGTAGCCATAAAAATCCAACAGAGAATATCTCCAGTTTTAACGGTACCGTTTCGTTTACTGCTATTCGTTTAAATGTTTACAAAATTCAGTTAACGTTTCACCCTTATAAATTAGCTAAATTAAGCTATACTGAATAGCTAAATAAAGCTATATAGCTATTTAAAGCTATATAGCTAAATCAAGAGATTGTACCGGACCTGATTGAGCTACAAAAAGCTCCATATGTCAGAGTGAATTCTCGAGAGGGACGTTAAACAACATACAATCAATCAATCAATACACAAAGTTTCACGGCAATAAATATGTTGGCATAACTAACGTTGGTATATTTATCCATGGTTAAATATTAGCAATATTTTACTCAATACTATTATATGTTTGTGTTCCCATTTTCAAATCTCGTCCAGGTTTTATGACCATTGTTTAATTTTTGTAATATTTCTAAATAGGTGTAGCTGTATCAACAAATCAACCATGTCAACCATTGAAGAGTCCTGAAAGGCAACTTCAAAAGGATAATGAAGATAAAGCAGGTAATTTTTGGGGTGGGGGATTTCACATAATCTATAGGCCCCTAATTTAAATTTAAAAAAAATGGTTTTTGGTTTATGAATATGTACATGTATGTACTTTATTGATATGTAAAAAAAAGTAAAGTATTTTTTTTTTACATATTGATAACTTAAAGGTAAATGTATGAGTATATACTAAGACCCCAAAACACCTGTGAATATTTACAGCCCCACCTTAAAAAAATCAATTTATCAGTAAATTGTGCATATTCACTGCTTTTATCCTTCACAGAAATGAAATAAAAACAAATGAAGTACAATACATGTATCTATAACAATGTATAACAGGTTTCACATATATGTGAATTAAAGAAATTATTAATTTTTTCAAGTTTTCATAAAAAGTGGATAGGGGTGGTAATGTACATCTACTTAATGCCGGATTTTAAACAGAGTAATTCCTCCTTCTATAATAAGCCTGTAGTCAGTAAAAATACAATTAACAACTACAATATATTTTCTGTTGAAAATGGTAAATATATATAAATCAAATTTTTTGCACTTGCAAGGGATTTCATCTAGTAGTAGTTTAATATAAATGCTTCAGAAAACCTACAATAGACATCGTACAAGTATAACTTTATACTTAGGTATATTTGACTTAAATTTTGATAAAAATGTAAGTAAAATAATTTTGATTAATAACACATATTATTAAGATGTCCAGAGATTGAAATAAATATTCTTCGACATGATAGGTCCATCACTTGAGAGCCAGTCTCAGTGGACACGGCAGCCAACACTACTCCTTATTGATGGGTACCAGAAAAACAAACAGAAAATGAATGAAGGGAAATTAAAAAAGAACAGTTTTTGGGCCCATGTAAATAAAAAGCTTCATGATGAGGGTTATCAATTCACAGATGACCAAGTAAATGGGAGGTGGAAAACACTTAGTAGAAATTATGAATCTGTAAAGGATGGGAACAAAAAATCAGGTAAATTTACATTTTATTTATCTGTCATGGGTAAATTAACCAATTTTACAGGACAGTTATGCCTTAAGAACCCTCTCTACACTGTACACTTAAGAGCTCCAGAGCTCCGATTCTATGGTATTTTTCTGCACTTGTGTAATCTGACATTAGATCTTAATTCAAAACAAGAGATGTTTGTTAAACATTTTTGCCCCCTTCCCCAAAATTGAAATTTATCATCTAAGTTTTAAAGGGCATGGTGCGATTGTACCCAAAACAGAAATTGACCTAAGGGATATTCATCTGATAAATCTGTATACTAAATTTTAAACTAAAAGCGAGGGGTAAAGGTGGGCACGAGAGGTATAGCAAGAGGGGAAATCTGATAAAGAACTGCATCATCCAAGTTACACAGGTGAGCGATGTGGCACATGGGCCTCTTGTTAGTAATTGACCATTTCATTGACTGAAAAAATACCCCCTTGTTGTTTTGTCAAGAAACTAGATTCTAAATTATCCACACCATGACCCCCAAATTGTCGGAGGGGTCACAATCGGTATTAGAGGGAGAGGGTATGGAAAAAAAATAGCAAGGCCCATGGGCCTCTTATTTATCCTGCAAGCACCTATGTTTTATTCAAAACATGAACCCCGGTTTTAATACTGCTCATACGCCTCTAGGTCCTCCCTAATTTTCTTAGGGAGGTGGCCAGATGGTGTCAGCCTTAAGCCGGTAGACAAGATCAGATGGCTCCGTCCTGCCCCTCGAACCTTTGATCCTCCTAGAACAGGGTATCCATGCGGTTGTTTTTGACCCTTTTTACCAAAGTACAGTAACATCAGTGTCAATGATGTTCTGCACCTCACAGAGCTGCGGCCACTTTTCGGCATATTTTGGAATGTCCACCAAGACCATATCATGGATACTGAATGTCTTGGTGGACTCTGCAGGTGTTTTTTTCCCAATGATAACCTTTAAGTTAAAAATAACATTGTTTAATTAAATTAAGTGAAATTTTAAAGAATCATCCATATAGAGATCTGATGATATTAAGGTACATTGATAATTTGATAAGATAAAAGTTGGAGTCGACACCCTCAAATACAAATCTCTCTCTCTCTCTCTCTCTCTCTCTCTCTCTCTCTCTCGTCTGAGATCAATTCAACTAAACTTAGCGCAGGTTATACTTGTGTTAAGAGATTTCAAATTTTAAAAACTTAACGGTAACACCCTCTATTACAAAATAGCAAAATAATACTAGCATCATTGATAAAAATCTTCTCAAGAACTGGTGGGTCAGGAAAAACGAAACCCACGTGGAATCATTGTTAGACAGTGTAGATTCAATAGTTCGAATCATTACCCCCTCCCTTTTGAGGGTGCAGGTCGGGACCCCTTATTATGCAGTTAATATTTTCAATACTTAGGCCACACCAATTAAATTTCTTGTTCGTCGGACATTTGATGAAAAAAGTACCAGCTGGTTAGCGGTTAAATAATAATATTATTACTTTAATTTTAGGCAAAATTTTTAGGATGGGTGTAAAAGAAATTAAGCGGAGAATTATATTTTTTCTGATAAGCAGAGTAAGTAGATAAGAAGCACGATAAATAGAGCGGAAATGAAACAGGAAACAGCACAGAATGCCCATGGTGCAGAGATTTTAAATAAATATAATTTATATCGTTTTGTTTAAATACGAGGGCACGTCTCCGACTAACAAAAAATTTTCTAAGTGTGGCCTTAAATGATTTTGGCTTTTTTCAGTGCTCAGGTGTGCTAAATGTCCCTTTGGTCACTTGTGAAGAAATAGGTCAAAAAATTTTCAAGTTAATTTTCAATATTTATATTTTTTTGGATCCCCAATACATGTTCCAAGTGAACCTTAACTATGGGCAGTTAGTTCTATCAACTATTTTGTAGCTCTTATGTCTTGGTGAAAGTTTGATAACCTAGACTTCAATATTTAGTTTAAGCTCTATCGTTCCATTCCCTAATAAAACCTGAGTGGACCATTGTATGTACCAGTACTATAGTTTTATATTATTGATAATCGGTAGAGTGCTTACTGGAGGCATTGGTGTTATTCTCCATAGAGTTTGGCTCTGTTGGGAGTATAGAAAAACCATTTGAAATATACTGTAGTAGTGATTGTAAAATTCAATTTTGTATGACACCAACACAACTTTAACGTACCCCTTTTGCATCAAGAAATTCGGGTAGAATCCAATGGAAATCATCATCTGAAAAAGGAAGTAAAATTAATTGCATGAAATGATGAGAAATATTTTGAAACTGCAAACATGTCTTTCAGAATACTAGTATTACTATTTCTACATGTAATTCTTTTTTCTTCGATAAACTCTTTGAAATTAAGTAGTGTTGGTTGATTTTTAGATAATTCAACCAGAATGTAAATTAGGCAAATCAATAGGTCAGGAGCTAAAGAGGTCTTATATGGTGATGAATAAGTGCACATTTCTTTTAGACAAATCCACACAATAGTTTCTCAGGAAAGGTTCGAACAGAATTTCCTATACAGATAGACAGAACGACCGGGTAGAGGATGCACATAGTAAAATGAAATTTGTTATATAGATCTAGTATAGAAATTTCTAAGTCAAGTTCTGTTTAAGGTACGGTCCAGTATATTTTGTTTTGACATAGTTATGCTCCTTGTACTTAAAAAATTCCATTTAATGGCGGAGGGGTTATGTGCTTTACAAACATCTCGTTTATTTATATTATACCCCAATCATCGTAATTCTCAAAAAATGAAGTCCACCAATTCTTGTCCTCATCCTTTCCAAAGTACTTGAAGCTGGCCCGGACGTCATTTTCTAGTTTTTCCAGATTTTCTTCGATTTCTTGATAATTTGGCTGGATTACTTTTGGCTCTCCGTCCACCTGGCATTTCAACAAGAGCTCCTCAGTTCGATTCCATTTCTAATAAAAGTATAAATATTGTCGATTTTAGTTAAGTGTGCATAGTATTTGTATAGTTTTGTTAAAATACGAGCGCGCGGGTCCAACGAACAAAATTTTTTATTGGTGTGGCCTAAGTAATTATACGTGTTCCTACTAAATTTGAAGTTCTCATAATATTAAAGATCTCGTAAATTTGGGCAAATTTTTGAACGCAGCAACAATGTTAAGAAAAAATTAAATTGTTGTATAGAATTATTCCCATGTATGTGTTCTTTACGATCAATCTCTCTGTATGTTTTTTCTTTTTTGTTATTATCATGTTTGTTGTATAACTCTGATGGGCCAGTTGGCTTAAAGAAATAAGGAAACTGAAACGGAATATATTCCGGTCTCACAGTGCAAAACATGGACTTTATCGTTATTACCAGGTATAATGTGGAAGGCAGGGGTATCATTTAGTGAGCACAGAGCACAGTGCTCACATTATCTCGAGATGAATTTCCATGCATTTAAAAAAAATCTGAATTTTTAGTCATACCCTTACAAAACTTACGATTTCAAGTTTTTGGTCTACATGAATAAAGAAAATGTGTCACTTGTGTTACATGTGGAGATGAATGTTAGTTTTATGAATTATTTTATTCAGTTTCACAGGACTGCAAAGTAGTTATCCCTGTTCTTTAAATAGACTTGTACAGAGAAGGAAAGGGTCATGTTTATGACCTTGTCGGTCGAGCACGCTTTCCACCAGATCTTTGCTTTCCCACTCTCTTCCTTCTGAATTTTGAACACATGGGGACGGGAGTGATTCTTTATTGTGTTCATGTATGGTGTGAGCCACTCGGTAATGTTGAAGACTTTATCAGTTTTTATACTGGTGGGCTGGGGGGTAAAACACTTCTCAAAACCCGACATAAGCTTCTCCACTGTTACAGCTGCATGCCTCCCATACCAGTGACTAAACCTGTAAAATTTATAACCTTTAATTTGTTTACAAGTAATATTGAATTTCTGCATGCAAAATATAACTGGGAGGATTATAATTAATTGAGTATGCTTTAATTGAGTAACGCTTACATTTTCTACAAGCGTATATATTCAAACACTACTCTCTAGTTAAATATCGAATGAAATTAATGTGTTGAAATATTTTAAATATTTTTTTGGATACATACTTGGAAAACACCTGATCAATATCTTCGTGAGTGTGACCCACCATCTGAAATAATATTTTGATTTTCTTGAAAATGTCTTTTTCAACCAAGTAAGCCATAAATAAAATTAAAATGATATATCATTGAAAACTTTTTTTTAGATTCAAGTTTTTTTTTTTTTTTGTTTTTTATCATAATTGATTCACTGTGTATTTCCCTAAAGGAAGACCAACAGCCAGGCTTCACTTCACTTAGAGAATGGATTGGTAAGGAACAAAACATATCTTCCAGGTGGAGGGCTGTATATAAAAAATAAAACCCATTTTGTTATTATGATTTAAATTACATGAGACAATGCCTCTTATAAATGTAATGCAAAAATATATATCTCTTATATATATATATATATATATGGATTCCTATACTCTAATCATATTAAATGTCATTTTTAAAATGTATTTTTGAAGGAAGATTTATTTGGGATAGAATTTAAATGATGACATAAATAGCAGGCCATACTTTTAGCACATGACTAAACATTCTCACAAATTACACAGAACTGGGTTATTTAGCATAGCTAACATTAAATATATAGGTGAGGGATTACATAATCACAATCATAAACAATGTGAAACAACTTTAAATGACTTATTAGGTGGATTACAAACCTTTTTCACTGGGGTAAAATCTTATGGAGATTCGACAATGGCCGCCTAATTTACCTAGAAAATTACATAAACTTGCAGACATAATTTTTTTTTAAAAAGGGACTTGGTGTTATAACTTGAGAGAAACACACCTATGTTTCTTTTTTTTGACTGTATAAGGTACTCTTTTCTTTTCTTTTTTTTTGAACACACACAAAAGTTTCGTTTCTTAGACTGTATATAAAAAAGATCATCTTTTTTTTCTAAGATACAATCGTTTCTTTGACTGTATTTTAGGAAAAAAAATCTTTTTTTTCTAAGACACACACATTTCGTTTCGTTTTTCGACTGTTTAAGTAGGCATCTTTTCTAAAGATTTGGTGGCTCTTAAAAGAGCCGTTTGGTAAAAAACACTTCTGTTTTTTTCGTTGATTTTTATTTATTTCTTTTTCATTTTTGGATTCTGGTGGGGTGAGGGTGGGTCCTCTTTAGCTGGTTAAAAGTTCCTGGACCATCTCCCCCTCGTCTGAACTGTCACTGTCGTCCGGACGTCTAAACTGGGGTCTTCTGCCCACGGGCTGTATCTTGACCTCACTTTTGCGGCAAAGGGGGCAGGGTTGATTGTGTTCAATCAATCTGGCCGCACATAAAGTGCACGCAGGGCGCTGCAGGCAGCAGTTGCAAACAAAGTTGTTCTGTTCATTTTCCGCGAGGCAGAGAGTACAGAGGATACGCCCTGATTCCTTGCCTGGGTCTGGGGGCCAGCAGGTCCGGGTGGTGGTTGTGGGACCTGGATGGTGGGCCCTCCGTCGCTGGTCATTCACTTGGATCCTTGACATATTTAGGCGAAGAATCTATCCTCCTCACCACAATACAGGATTCGAGCACTATACCGGGAATGAGATATAAATCCTCGTGGAAAATACGTTGACTAGCAGCCATGTTCTTCTTCTTTCTTCTTCTTCTTCTCTGGAAGTAAACTGTAAATCAGCTAAGACCAGAATGATGCCGAGCGCTCGGAGGGGCTGTATTTATTTACAATAGCAGACGATACGGCAATTGCGGCAAAACATGGAAAAAGCCAATCATGTGATCAAATATGATTGGCTAAAAGAAAATCATACCATTTGGTAAACACGCCTACCACAGTGAGAAAGCAAAATTGAAGGGGGAAAGGACGAACCCGAGTGTAGATGACGTCACACAATAACATAACACTGATGTAGTATTACATGATTTTATTATTTCTTAAAAACTAACAAAGCTTTTAACTATCGAATTCTCCTCCGAAATCGTATTTGATCCGCTACTAGGCCCATCCAGGGACTTCTCCGGTCTTCGGGGGGTAATTCGTAGATATGATTGAGGCTTGTATTAAAAGTTACGGATTTCCTAGCCTGTGTGAAACTTCCAGGTATTTCATTCCGTATTGAATACATACTTTCTCCATCGCATCTATGTCCTGTCACAGTAAAATCTCTTTGGCCGCTTGTGGATGGGTCAGGAAACTGTAAGGCTTTCCGAAATAACGGGTCAGGTTCAGTCCGTACCATTTCTGGGGCAGAATTGTTTTCATATGTCGACATAGAAAATAAGTGGTAGATAGTCTCCCCATGGTCGTCGCATAATGTGATAAGGTTAGGCATTGTAACCACAAATCCTGAGGGGTTTCCATGATAGTGCTCGCTTCCTGAAATACTTGTTCTGCCTCCGGGGGTAGAGATTCTTGATGGTTTTGTGCCCGTCGTACTTAACAATCATACTCATTTAACGAGGCCGAGTCTAATTATTTCTGCCCTAGGGATTTTGATATTTTTTTGATAATTTATTTCTATTGTTATAGTTATTGTTTTAGGATTAAAAAATCGAATGTTTACCACCCCGTTTTCTTAGTGGGCTAACTCTCATGTTGTCAAACTTTACTATTGGACCCTATGGGAATTTGTTGGAAAATCGCCAAATTATTATATTTTTTTCAATATTTTTTGTGCTTCTGCCCTAGGGATTTCTTTTTAATTCAAGTAAATGAAAGTAAATGTAAAAAGTCACCAAATTGTGAAATTTCAAAAAAGTTCACCATCTCGATTGGTCTAGGTCGAAGCCAAATATCTCTAAAATTGCCATATTACGGTAAAAATACGTATCTATGGTGACGTTGTTAGAGCCATTTCAACGTTATTTTTCCAATAATTGTTGTAAAATCACATTTTCAGATCAGTAGGAGTTACAAATAATGTTAATTTTGTATTAAAATTAAAATAATTATTGACTACATGCAAATAAAAAAGCTGCGCAAAGTGATGCGCACTCGAATTAGACTCGGCCTCGTTAAAGTCAGAGAGTGAGTGTGTATCGACATGATAGTCGATTGTGAAGAAAGGACCAGATTTTTCTTGTCATTTATACCCCCGTATAAAACGTAGGTAAATCGTATTTTTTTTATGCACACGGATTTAAATCGCTGCCAACTATTTACCTGTGTAGTCATCGTAAAAACGTAGGTCTATCGTATTTTTGCACACGCCCCTGACTTGTACCTCTACTTGTTTGTACTTCAAGCAAAGGAAGAAAAAAGAAGCCATTGCGAGCAGCTCAAAATTGTAGGAGGAGTAGCATATCTGACCAGTAGAGCTAAAAATAGTTAAAGTCTTTACTTTCAATCAATAATTTTACTTTCAGTTTATCTAGCATAATTTTCACTTCTTACAGCAAACAAAACAGTCAGACACATATTTTTTATATGCTTTACATTCTAAGTCTGAGTCTTTCATGCCATGAGTCTTTCTCTGAGGCTGGTAGCATATTTTTCTTGGCAACTCGTCCACTATTTTAACCTGTAGCATTTTTCTGGTTTTGCTGCATGAGACTATTTTCAAAAATTAGTAGCATTCATAAAGTTAAAACTTATTGTACAGAGAAAGGTTATTATTACGACTACTCAGCTGAAGAGACAGAGCTCTCGAAATGTCAAAAATACAGTTTATCTATAGTCTTGTTAATAAAAATCTTACATAGAATTCACACAGTATTAATCATACCTACAGACAGATTGACATAACATGTTAAATATACTCCCCAAATTTCATATGCAACGGGGAGATGGATAAAAATGGCCTGTTCAGATATAATCAATCAGCATATAATATGACTTGCAAAATCTCTACCAAAGTTTTAAACTACTAGTATAATGACTTGACACTTTGAGAACTGAATAATTACAATATTACAGGGTTGCAAATAACCACTCGCAAATGCTAGTAAATTTTCCTGTGGGCGACCAGCTCTTGAGAATATTATCGCCCACATGGCGAGTAAGAATTTTATCGGACCTTTTCCAGAACCAGAACGTAGTTTGGTTCAACTATCCAATGTACTTTTGTTTTCATATCCCAGGCGGATTTTTCAAATATTAATTGTAGCTTTAATTGAGATACATAATATGTCAATATTTACCTTAAATTTAAAGAGTAATCATTATTGTAACAAGAATCCCCCCATTCTTTTTCTGCCGCAATGAAGGCAGCCATGTTGGGTGTCCACTGTAAATATAACACCTGGTTAATTCAGTCCAGGTACAGGGTGTTTCACAATATATGTCACACATCTAAAGACAGGTAGATAAATAACAACAAAAGCTACACACACATTTTTTATATCATTTTAATTGGCATATATTCAAAAAAATTGTTTTAGTCAGAAGTATCCAAAATCCACCATCTCAGTTACTATGGCAACAAATCTTAAAATGTTATTCTCGAAGTGTTTTCCCAACATTATCCCAAATAACTTAAGATACTAACGTTTATAAATTTCTGATCACTGTTTTGTAAGTTTCACAAAATTTCTGAGACTTTTCTTGTTTTATATCTGGCTTTTAGAACCCCCAAAGTGCATATCTATTTTTATTAAAAGTTGCATTTAAATAAATATTTCGTTTCAGAAATACCGGTATCTGTTAATTGGTGTCAACTTCTTTCACTCTTCCTTTCAGTCAATCTTGCAAACTTTTACCCTGGCTCTGAATGTCATTTGATTTAAACGTTGAAATCTTGTATGCAGACATACTTAACTTACCGGGTACTTAACTCAAATTTAAGATTTCGAAAAACTCTTGATACACGTATTAGCATTGTTACAACCCATCTTCCTAAACTCAGATCTGACTTTCATGAGGTTTTCTCAAGGATTGACTTCTCTCTGGAATCGTTCTCATCTCTTCTTGATATTTTGGGGGTGGGGTAGGGTTGGGTGAAGAGTAGGCAGGGTTTAACTTTCTTTCATCTTTATACTATACTTTAATTTAAACCCTCTTATTATTCTTAATAGAAGAAAAGTAGACAGTAATTTTTGGTCTCGTTATTTTTTATCATCACCTCCTGTAAAATATATAAGATATCGTAAACGGTTCTTATAATAAAAAATTACAACAAGTTTCTGCTTCAAGTTTTACGCAATTTTGAGAATAGCTGAAATATGACATCACCGATTATATCATTAGTTACTCCCTGGTTTATTAAAATTTTCCCGATATTTTGCAACATAATAATTTTTTATCAATATGCTTAACTTTATTGCTTTGTTTTTGTGGTACCATGTTCGATATTCAGATTATGCCCATTTAGATGTGTGACATATATTGTGAAACACCCTGTATGTTTGGCTCCTTTATTTATGAAAAAACGGCATACCGACCCTTGATAACTTGGGAATGCTACAAGAATCAAATATTTTTAAAGCCTAATTCAAAACACATGCCCTGAAACAACTTAAATCAAAAGAAACAAAATTGAATTGAATGATAACAGAATTTCATACATTAAGAAGTGTAAAAGTCTGCAGGAAAATTTTGAAAAGAAATAATGAAATACTATGGACATAAAGTATTTTTTCTCTTATGTTTTCATATGAAAAGATTTTATACAAAGTGAAAAAAAAATTGTGGACCCCATAAAATCTACGTCAGCCAGTAAAATTTGTGAAGTTGTGGGCCCACATGGACCCTAAGGTTTAAATGTTATTTGCAATAAGCCGATAAAATGGCGAGCACAATAAAAAAAATCCTTTTTAACCTTTTTATTTTCTATTCAGTGTCAAAAATGGAAAACAAATTGTTTTCAAAGTACCTTTGGTTCACCAGGGAATTTTATTCCCTAATTATGATATTGAACTGTTAGGAATTAAAACTCATCAATAATTACCTACATCATAATTATGAAAATAGCACATCTCACAGTGTTTGACATTAAGCTTTCTGAAAACTAGACCAGTCAGGCTACTCCGGCAAATTTTTACCAGCCTTGACCCGCACTAACCCTGACCAAACTTAAGAAAAAATATCAATAGTACGAAACCGGGTCAACTATATTGAATTAAGTATGCACTGAATGACATGTTTAAATGGTGAAAGATAATTAGATAATATTAGTATTATTAAATGTCATTTGTAAATTTTTTTTAAAAGACAGATATATCTAGGATAGACTTTAAATGATGACTTAAATAGCAGGCCATACTTTCAGCACATGACAAAACATTCTCTCAAATTACACAGAACTGGGTTATTTAGCATAGCTGACATTAAACATATAGGTGAGGGATAACATAATCACAATTATAAACAATGTGAAACAACTTAAAATGACCTATAAGGTGGATTACAAACCTTTTTCACTGGGGTAAAATCTTGCGGAGATTCGACAATGGCCGCCTAATTTACATAGAAAATTACGTCGTACTTGGAGACATCAAATATTTTAAAAAGTTACTTGGTGTTATAACTTGAGAGAAACACACATATGTTTCTTTTTTTGACTGTATAAGGTACTCTTTTTTTCTTTTTTTGAACACACACAAACGTTTCGTTTCTTTGACTGTATTTTAGGAAAAAAAAATTTCTAAGACACACACAATTCGTTTCGTTTGCCGACTGTTTAAGTAGGCATCTTCTCTTAAGATTTGGTGGCTCTTAAAAGAGCCGTTTGGTAAAAAACACTTTTGGTTTTTTCGTTGATTTTTATTTATTTTTTTTTTCATTTTTGGATTCTGGTGGGGTGAGGGTGGGTCCTCTTTAGCTGGTTAAAAGTTCCTGGACCATCTCTCCCTCGTCTGAACTGTCACTGTCGTCCGGAAATCTGCTGTTGATGGATTTGAAATTTATTCTAAAGTAGTTTTCAGTCTTGAAATACTTCAAATAGAATGTAGATCTATACATACAGAACAAAGGTCTTTGGCTTTAAGAAATTTAACTAAAATTGCCATGTTTGTCATGTTCAATCTTTATTCAAAACTTGTTGCACAAAATCATAATTTACCCCTTGATGGGCTTTTACGACTCTTTCTACAAAATCTGAAGTAAGCTTTTACGATTCTTTCTAATCGAATCAGAAATCAGCAAATACTGGAGCACATTATGAAGGTCATCACTATCCAGTACAACTAATTTTTTCATTGCTGTATAAAAGACAACGCAAACTGACTCTGTTCTAATAAAGTATGCCAAGTATTCCGACGCAGTAGTCCGGTCAGTTAATCTGACAACCCAGTTTTCCGTCGGTCCGATAGTACGACAACGCAGTAGTCCGACAACCCAGTAGTTCTTACCCTATTTTGAAAACGGTCGGAGTACATCATGAATTCTGTTGTCAACGAAATTATGAAAAAAACATATTCTTTACGATTATGAAAAACGTTTTTTAATATGTATCAATAATCAAACAGAACAAACCGGTCACGGTAGTTCGCTTCGTGATCGGGAGGCCCGGGTCCGATTCTTGTTCGTCGGCGCCGCGTCATACCTAAGACGTAAACAAAGGTAGTGACTGTTCCTTCGCCATGCGCTTGGCACTAGAAGTGAAAGTCACGGGTGTTTCGGATGACATTAAAAACGTAGGTCCCGAGTCACGGTAGGCGCTGGCACGATAAAGAACCCTCACTGCTTAATGGCCCTGAGTGCCGAGTATAGGTCTAAATTTAAAGCCCTTCACCGGCATATGGTGACATTTTCTATTTGAGTGAATAATTCTCTAGAGGGACGTTAAACAACATCGATCAATCATCCTCTGAAGCTACATCATGTAACATTGATTTTTTTTCCTGTCCACTTCAGTTTTTGAAATCTTTGTTATACAATAGATAATGGATCTTTCATTGACTCTGAAAATGCTGTCTGTAGTCCTTCATTTCTCTGTGCAGTAGTACGGACAGCTTTTAAACTGTTCAGAGACTTTGCTTGCATTTCAAACCCTGCTTGCATTTTTATCTTTCTAGGGCCACATTCTGTAATCCTAGATTTAGTGTACTCCTGACACGTTCAGCAGGGCTGTGGTAACTTTTCGCTGGTGCAGTACGGGCTGCTACCAACATGTCTAAATCCAAAGCAATCAATTATGGGAGATATGACATCTGAACACTTTTAAGTGTGGTGCGATGGTCAGGCCCTCCAAAGTAAAGGGTTACCTGATAGTCCGAAAATGTAAAGTTGTGGCCTCTCTACCAGTGACTGGATATTGACTGGCTTTTTCTCTGGATATCTTGTCTTGAATTCTTGGTCAGTTATAAAATTCATCGGATCGTACAAGAAACATGTCACGAAGCTTACGTAAGAATGATATAATATATCAGAATGATCATGCCACATTTTCATTTTCCAAGAGTTCTCAATCTTTTTAAGTTGTTCTCTAAGATTTTCTGTAGATGTTATATGAGATATTTCATTTACATGTATGTTTGCACAGAAATCTTTAATGTTATCTTTAGACATTTGATCATAGTCTGTATCTCTAACAACCCCTGCTCTCTGTAGTCTAGATGTTTCATTTTCGACGATCTTTGATAGAGATTATTATCCGTCCATGTAATTGTGTTATTTTTTCCTGTAAGCTCACCCTCCTGGTTGATAAAGTTGGGGGCTATTTCTTCACCAATGTATATCTTTTTGGTCTGAATTTGGTTTTTATGATAGACTTGAACACCTGAGCAGATCTTTGTGTTGGAACTGAGATTTTATGACTGATCTTTTTCTTTTGCCCCCTTATCCCTCTTTATAACGAGATAAAAAGTCGTTATAACTACTTAATAAACTCGTTATTACGAGATAAAAAGTCTTAATAACGAAATAATAAGTCGTTATTACGACTTAATAAAGTCGTTCTTACGAGATAAAAAGTCGTAATAACGAGATAATAAGTCTTTATTACGACTTAACAAAGTCGTTATTACGAGATAAAGGGTCTTTATTACGACTTAATAATGTCGTAATAACGAGATAAAGTTTTTTTCTCGTCATATGGCTTGAGGCAAGCACAACAAATAGTGACCCCAACGTTATAGCGTACTATTACATTCAGGCTGTTAAACGTAAAACAGGCTGTCCCAGACGGATACGAGCAGATATGGGAACGAAAAATACTCATGTTGAACAAATGCAAGTTTTCCTCAGGCGAAACCACCAGGATGAGTTGTCTGGACAAAAAGTTTCCTTTGTGGTAAGAGTACACACAACCAAAGAATTGAACGGTTCTGGGGTTGTCTTAGAAAAAAAGAGTTGGACAGTTCTGGATGGATCTTTTCCAGAGCTTATCTACTGTTGTTGAAGATACATCATTTTGTGGCAGCTTCCTAGACAAAAGTCTGGTGCAATTTTGTTTCATCAAGCTGACACAGGTATAGTCAAGATTTTATCTATGTATTATATACATGTATTAAGCATCGATTGCATTTTATGACAGCATCCCGACAGTTTTTTTTTCTCTCTGTAAAACACAGGTTTAGTATGAAATATTCTTAGCAACGGGGGGGGGGGGGGGGGGGGGGGGGGGGGGGGGGGGGGGGGGGGGGGGGGGGGGGGGGGGGGGGGGGGGGGGGGGGGGGGGGGGGGGGGGGGGGGGGGGGGGGGGGGGGGGGGGGGGGGGGGGGGGGGGGGGGGGGGGGGGGGGGGGGGGGGGGGGGGGGGGGGGAGAGGAATCTTAAAATTCTGATTAGGAAATGTACTTAAAGTACTTTGGTACGTACCAGTTCCATTTCAGAAACTATACAACCTGATATTATACATTTATTGACTGAGTTTGAGGGCAACATGCGTTTTGTCGGACCCAAGAACCAATCTGTCTGCCTTAGGCCGTTAGGGAGAAGGCAGACAATTTAGTTCGAGGATCCGACAAAACGCATTTGCCCGATAACTTTGTCAATAAATGTTTTGTTATACCTTTCATTTTATTTTAAATTTTTGACATACATGTATATTGTACTACATGTATATTTCGTAATGTAACATTAGATCTGTCACTGTTTAGAGCCTCATTGGTTAATATCGAAGCGGAAGTACATGTGACGTAGTATTCATTCTTTAGACATCCATGCTTGTGGTGATGGTGATACGGATATCAGCCCCGCAAATCCATATCAGCCCTGCAGGGTTGATACGGCTACTGTGACGTCAGCCATATCGCATATGCAAAAAACCTGTATGTATTACTAAGTGAGTAATAAAATGGAACTTTGGTGTTTGAATAAATTTACAATGGAAACAAATATGGATTTATGCATATTTGTGTGGTTATAATAATTTATATGATGAGTCTTTTTGGTATCTTTATAATATGGGCTGAATTTTTCTATAGACCTATGAGTATGCGATACGGTAAGCCGCACGTGCATTTTATGCCATATAGCCTCCCGGCCTCAGTTGTTAACGTTAAGCTTGTAATGCGCTGACAGTTTCTTTTAAGGTCGTCAGGGTTATTACTTATTTGTAATATTTTTGAATTTTAAAGTCATGTATTATTTTGACTAGTATTCTTGTAAAAAAAATAAGAATCTTGTTAGAGTTATCCCGCATGTGCCTTGATATTTGCTTACCAGTTACGGTACATTGTTTTTGTTTAGATGGTGCAACCTTCCAAAATAAAAAAAGAGGAATTCTTTAAGAGGAATAAAGCTCCTCCATGTTATAAAGAAGATAAAAGGAGGGAAACCTGATGCATTAAAAGAATTTGCTAGAGTCTCTAAGGAAAAGAAAACAGAGAGTTTGGAGTTTGAGGAAATTGAGATGCAAGTCAACAGTATCACAGGAGAAAGTATGGCAGAGTTGTTGGAACTGGCAGGTTTGCATTTTCAGTTATTAATATAACCTTATAGTATTATCATATTTCATTTGTCAATATTGAATCACATAAATTTATTGGTAGATAATATAGATGGTCTGTTTATTTCTTATTTGAAAAAAAAATGCATATGCAGTATAATAATACACACTTATGATTTAATCTAATTAGCAGTATGTGTAATTGGGATAATGCATGATTTTTGAACTATTTTTATTTTAACGCAGAAAGAGATGCAACTCTAGGAGAGGCTAGGTGGGCGCTGCACTGTGTGATTATTTTTGCAAACGAAGTGGGACAGCCCAAGGGGCAAGTTATGGAGGATTCAATGGTACAGTTGATTTAAGAGTTTACACATGTATTATTTCTTAAAAAAAAAAGAAAGTAGAATATGATTTTGTTTTGATAGATCCCTGGTACCAGTACTTCTACAGGAAGAGAAGGGGTCTCTCCAGATTCAGCGGGGCCTTCAGTAGCAAAGAAAAGAAAACAAGATGATACAACCTTGGAGGATAGGGTCTTATCGTTAGAAAAAACAGCAAAATTTGAAATGGTCTAGGATCTAAAGGAGAAGGTGAGGACTCTGTGTCTGCAAGAAGATCCGAGTAATGCCTTAATTTTGTTGACATTAGACGAATTAGCAAAGGTGGCAAGAAAAATTAGCCATGAGGAGGCTGATATGTTTGAGGAATTATGTAGGCAAGCCAAAAGATATCAGTCCAAACTGAATATTTCTAATCTGTGTCTGTCGGTATTAGGAGGAAAAGTGGCGGATGCCATTTCAAAGGCGATATCTAAGTGTTTAAAGGAAAAACCTGAAAAAAGTGAAACTAAGAATGAGAGTAATGAGATGCAGAAAAGGCCAGAATCTCCGTTAAATAATCTCTATGCTTATCAGCCATCTATGATGTATCCCATGATGCCTGGTATGTATCCCAATATGTATATGGGTGCATCAAATGGTTACAATGCTCAGGCTTATCGAGGGGGAAGACAAGGGTATCGATCGTCTTTTCGCCACAAGGGAAATTGTCTTTTTTGTGAAAGTAACACGCATCTAGTAAAAGACTGTGAGAAGATGAAGCTCGCTAAAGGAAATAAATAAATGACTCATAAATATCAAGATTGTCTGGATATTATTGGATTGCAAAGTTTTGATGTATCAATAATAAAAAATCAATAAATATAAATAGAATATTTGAAGTAAGATTGTTTCTAATATTAATTTGTTTGTATGATAGGAACGAATTCTTTTATCTGCAATCCAAGGGACACTGACACCCTAGTGATTTATCACGCGGATTGCAGGTAAAGGGATTTTTCCTTTGGGTGTGATTAGTACTGGTTGCTTTATAATGTGAGATGTATAGGATTATAATAAATGATCATAATTTTACAGAAAGTGGAGTTTGTTCAGGATAATATGTCTTCTGTGAAACTTCCAACCTGGGAGTTGAATTGCGGTTTCAATCCTATGAGTGTGAAGATAATGGAACAACCAGTATGGATTACACTCGAAGGAGGAATCCCTTTGCCTGCAACCTATTTACCTCGGGCAGAGGAAGTAATCAGTGGTGATTCCCAATGTGATGTTAGCTCTTTGCCATTAAGGGATCCAAGTAATTTTGTTTCTGGTCAAATTCATAATTCAGTATCAGAGTAGGAGTATATAATTGATAAAAGTGTATCAAATAATTGTGAGATTCTTAGGTGGATAAAAAATGGTGTCAGTATTTTTGAGTTTTTTCAAGCATACAAAGGAAGTTTTAAGGGAAAATATTATAATACAGACATACTTCCAAAACAGTATTTTGTTAATTCTAGTAATTGTCAACAATATTCTGAATTTATTGCCAGAGAACTTACAGACAAAATTCAGTGTGGAGCAATAAAACTTTAAGGCAGGGTCGGAGAGTGTCAGCCCCCAAGGGTGGTTATGCCCCTTACTGTAGAGCCAAGTTAACCTCTTCTGTGTCACGATGAGCGGTTTATTAATTTGTGGATTAAAGATCTGCCTTTTCGGTTAGAGACATTAAGGGATATTCATCGGTTAGTAGATAGGAATGCTTTGTTGGTTACGTGTGATGAGAAATCAGGGTACAGCCATGTTAAAATTGATGAGCAATCTCAGAATTTTTTTGGCATTCAGTTTGGTGGATTTTATATGGTGTACACTACATTACCCTTTGGCTGGAAGGCTTCGGCATATATATATCAGTTGATAGGTATGTGCTACCTTAGGAAACTCTCTGTTCGCAATTCTTTGTATATTGATGACAGGTTGGTTGCTACTAGGGGAGCTGATTCTGTAGAGGAGGTTACAATTAAGGAGGAAGCTAGGAGGCTCGTGTATGGTTTACTTGAATTGCTAACAAGGTTATGATATACTTTGTCGTTAGGTAAATGTTCCTTGAAACCTTCTAGTTGTAAGAGATTTTTGGGGTTTTTAGTTGATTCTGTTCAGGATGCATATATTTTGCCAGCGGACAAAAAAGCAAAGTTCATAGAGCTTAGAGAATTCATTTTGAATAAAGAGGAAGTTGATCTTAGGACATTACAAAGGTTCGCAGGAAAGTGTATCTCGATGAGTTTGGTGATTCCAGGCTGCAAGTTATTTTGTCAAGAAGTAAACGCTGGGATATCTCTGTTTAAAAAATAGTAGGTCTATTAAACTTGCGGGGTCTTTGAGGGATGAACTGGAACATTGGAGATTTTTAGATGAATGGCAGGGTTGTTCGAGATGGCGACCAGAATTTCATAAAAGTTTTTCAATTTACACAGATTCTTCAGGTTTTAGGTATGGTGC
The DNA here is from genome assembly GCA_003671525.1 of Saccostrea glomerata. Taxonomy (NCBI): domain Eukaryota; kingdom Metazoa; phylum Mollusca; class Bivalvia; order Ostreida; family Ostreidae; genus Saccostrea; species Saccostrea glomerata. The sequence goes on along the minus strand of PRKT01001356.1, from coordinate 2,431 downwards.
CTCTGTAGAATTAGGTAAGGAAGATATAATCTTAGGGGATTACTGGTTAGAAAATGATGGCAGGCCAATACATGTTAAGGGGGCAGATGCAGTTTTAAAATCTTTGATGTCACTTGGTGGTATGATGCAAGATTCAAGGGTGGATGTGTTTACAGATAGCATGGCTGTAATTGGTTCATGGAATAGTCAAGGGGGCAAATGCAAACAACTAAATGATGTTATAAAAGTTATTTTTCAGTTTGTTTGTTAAAAAAATATTGATTTAAAGTTAACTTTTGTGCCATCCGACTTGAATGAGGCAGATAAACCCTCTCGGATTGTGAGTGCTGCTGATACTATGCTAAGTGAGAGGTCATGGATTCGGGTTGAAACTACATATGGTCCACACTCTATAGATTTGATGTCGTTAGATTCGAATGTAATGAGGTCAAAGGCGGGCGAACCGCTGAAGCATTTTACACCCTGGGCAACCCCTCTTTCAGCGGGAATAAATATTTTCTGTCAGGACTTAAGAAAGGAGGCTAACCCTTATATTTTTCCTCCTTTTGGGATCATTTTTCCTGTGATTTCTTTACTTGAGCAACAAAAAGTGTCATGTACCATAATAGTCCCTATGATGGAACCTTTACCTATATGGTGGCCAAAGTTGCTAGCTAATTCAGTAGGATCATTTTGTCCTGGTGTAAAAGGGTGAAAAAGGAGTTGTAAGTATTCCTACTAAGAAGGGTTTTGTGTTGGATAGTGTTGGTTTGAGATAGCCTTTATTTGCTTTTAGAGTTTTGTTTCCATAAATATTTATACACTTGTATATTGCAGACTAGACAAGGAGAGGTTGACATTGACTGGGAAGTGATAGATAGGAGACTTTCGGATCTGGATGAGAAAGTAGTTTCTTCCTTAAGGTACAAAAAGAAAAATAGTCTTTTGGATTCATTCATGACTTTTTTGAAAGCATCCCCAGAGTCATCAACTTTAGTGTCATGCACCCCTAATGATAATCGTCGATTCTTAGTGTGGAAAGATTTGAAGAGGAAGACTGTAGTCCATGCTATTGACTGTGAGAAATTAGGTTTCAAGGGTACATTTGATTGTGGATGCCCCAAACGGCTTGCTTCAGGAACAGTGGAATGCTTAATTCAACAGCTGATTAATATATTTGATGATTTTGGTCGTGGTAGGGTATGGGATGTTGTATCTAGAACTGGGAACCCGGCTGCATCCCCTTTAGTGAAAGAGTATCTTAAGCTGATCAGGGAAGAGCAAGCTAGGGCTCATGTATTGCCTAAACAGGCTAAACCAATTTTCTTGTCTAAAGTCAGGACAATTGCATTGTTTATAGGTAGATCTGATTTGTCACTTAGGGAGAGGTTTGTTTTGGCTAGGGATCAGGCATGGATTAAGGTTCAATTCTTTGCAGGTGATAGGGCAAGTGATTTGTCTTTGGTAGTTTCTCAGGAAGTCAAGATTTTAGAGGATGGTTCGGGTTTAGTATTTCAGCATACATTTGGTAAAACTTTAAGGGATGAGAAGGGTAAGAATAATTCTTTTGTAATTAAAAGATGTCAAGATCAGGTGCTTTGCCCAGTCAAAGGTCTGTTGGATTATTTCTCATTTGCAAAAAAGTTGAAGGTTGATTTGTCCAAGGGATATTTGTTTAAGATAGTGTCAGAAAGTGGAATGGTTCTAGATAAAAACATTAGTTACTCTGTGGCTAATGAGAGGCTGTTGTATTATCTCTCTACGTTAGGCATTTATGAAGGTGAGACGCCACACAGCTTTAGGTCTGGTTGTGCAATTACGATGGCTTTATCTGGCTCGGCTGACAATGCGGATCAAGTGATGAAACATATAGGTTGGTTTGGCAAATCAAGTGCAGAATATTATAGTAGAATGCATACAATGATAGACTCAGGTGTTGTCGCATCGAAATTGGCAGAATCTGTTTCTCAGGGAGATATTATTGAATCAGATTATAAGGGAAAGGCAGACTACAATCAATTAGAGAAAGCATTTATTTAGTTCAAAGTTGTGATTTCCTGTAGAAGTCATATTTTTATATGTTCAGAATACTACTGTTGATATATCCTCTCAAATAAATGCAGATACATTTTTCAGTGTATGAGTTAATTTCTACATGTATATGGAGGTTATTTAGATGGAATGTTTTCAAATGTATCCTAATTATAATTATGTATATCCTGGTACATTAATTTTGTATGTGATTTTTTCTTAGAATGATACATGTATGTATGATTTAATGTCATAATTTTGGTGGAAATGAAATCTGTTAATCTCATATGTATTATTTCATTATTCCATTTTCTAAGAAAGATATAAATGGATAATTGGGTATTTAATTTTATTTTGAGTATTGGGAGAAGAATGTTGTATTATTTTGGGGAATTTAATAAATGGAGAAAGCTAATTGCAA
>PRKT01001355.1:73761-88861 GCA_003671525.1 Saccostrea glomerata | reverse complement strand
TTTATATATATATATATATCTATATATATATATATATATATATATATATATATATATATATATATATATATATATATATATATATATATATATATATATATATATATATATATATATATATATATTTCTTTCAAAAACATCAAGTCATATACTGTATTAGCTGTAATTGTGAAATCTTACCTATTAATTTTTTGTTTTACAAGAAACATCAAGTCGATATGCATTTTAGATTCTATAAATAGTAACTCAAGTCTATATGCTGTTATATACTAAATCATGTGACAAAGTTTAAGCCAATCAAATAGCTTGGAATATATGATTAAGATAATATTGTTTACTTGTAAATGTTTTTGTTTTAGATATTCAAAATTTATTACCTTCTAAATTTTTTTTCCAGCTAAATATTTTAAGTATAATTGTATAGGTACCCTTACATATCTGGAAGACCACACCCTCACCTCAACTACGGTCTATTTATTGTCTCCCAGATAAGATTTGTAGAAAAACAGCCTTATTCTACAATGGGTTTATGAATTATAATTTGTCTTTAATACATTTTATAACATTACAATATTTTAATGGTGAATTTTCTTATATGCCTCAGAAAAAATATTCAATATACTCTTGATATGATAACCTATTTCTTGAGGCTTTCCTTGATTGTTTTCTAGTCTACAATGCATTATCAATTTGTAAATTTTACAAGCTATCAGGGATATTATGCTATTCAAAAATAATATCTTTTCATTTTTTTTTCATTTTAAAATCCAATAACAATTTTTTTCCATCATAAATAAATTTTCAAAATTTGCGGAACAATATACAATATATGAGAAACATTTTGACATTTTAGAATAAGATGTTCATTGTTTTCATTTAATCTCTACAAAAACACACATTTCATTTTCAACAATTTTCCATTTTTTCAATATTTCTATGTTACGTTATAAGTTATTTAATAATCTATAATCTAAGTCTTTTATGCCTCTTTCTGCAATAGCTCATATTTTTTGTTCATGTATGGATTTCTAAGCTGTTTTTGGAATTTAATTTTTTTTTTTCGTAATAATATTTTTTTTTATCATATATTCACAAACCCAGTTTCTCTTACATACAAGTTTATAATAAAACCACTGCAAGCAAATTCAGCATATTTCAAAAAGGGACGATTTTATAAATCTTTTTTATTCGTTCTAAAGAAGATGGGCGCATTTAGCGTGTGATCTGCAGGAATCATTTGTACGAAACAATTATGGTTTAGATGTCTATGATGTTGTTGGCTGACCATAACTAGTCAGATTTTATAAACACAGCCAAAGGATTTTTCTTTCATTTATTTAGTTTGAAATACCTTGTCAAATTGTAATATTTATGTCCGTTTTTCTTGGGAAATACAAAAACAAAGTAATGCTTCACAAAAAGTAATTATAATACCTACATGTGTAAGATAAAAGGCAGAAGATAAGTGTACATGCACATCAAAGTTAAAGTAGAATAGAAGATTGGAATTGATTTTGCTCTCGGTGCAAGTAAAAAAATACATCTAATTCAAAACTTTAATAATTCAATACATAAAATGATACTGACAAAAGAATTGATTGTTTGCATAAAGAAAAAATCAACGCCCCATGCGAGGCTCGAACCAAAAACTTTCCATTTCAAGTTCACTGACCAGGCAATCCATCTGAATGAGCTATGACCGGTTCACGCATTCTTCTCATTATAAAAGGACAAAAAAGCACCATATTTACACAATTGAATTTTTTGGAAAAAGTTCGATTTTTGGTCTCTGGGTCTTCTCTCTATTTTTTGCAAATGTACGTTCGTTTCTTTGAATTGAAATGCACACAAATAACGTTTCAAAATCATGGAGAGAAGACCCAGAGATAGAAAATTTTTAGAAAAACTTGTTTAAAAATGTACAATTTTGTACCAAATGTCTGATCTAGCCAATTTTGAAGTTATTTTTAAGCAAATTAAAACTCACTATCGGGAAATTATTTTCCTTTCCCATTTCTCAGGAACCCGATAAATTAAAACAATATGAAAATTTCATGTGACATGTCGATAAAATTTTCACTTTTCAAGTACGCCCAGTTTCCTGCCGAATGGCAATAAAAAGCGCTCTCCTTCTTTACAGACTTTTGTGTCTTCAACAAGAAAACCCTTAAACCTTTAACTGTATTTATATATTTTAAGGTTGCTGATCCACTATGGACAAATATTAATCTATTTTTTACCTTTATGTCTGGCACTGAGAGATTAAACCAAACCTCCGATGAATCAGTTGTGCTTTCTGTTTTGGTTCCTAATTTTAAATTTACTCCTCTTTTTCTCAAATTGACTCGTCCATCTGTTTTTCCGGTGACATTTAAAATCAGTTTTTGCCACCAGGTAGAACTTGCAATGGTCAATCCGCATCCATTTTTCTTGAAGGTAATCGATCCTTGTCCAGTGAAGTTAACGCATGGATTTGCAGAAGATTGATAGAGTGGAGTTTGTAAGTAAACTTCAACACCACATTGTGTTCTCATATCAACATCAAAACAACCGACGGGAACTGTAACTGTGAACTCAATCGTAATTGTTTCTCCTTCTACGACTTCATAAGCATGCTTTGAAGGCTATTAGAAAAACAAATATTATGCACGATATCAAAAAGTGTAATTGTGTAAAAGATTGAAATAATCCAATATGGAATAGCAAGTAATTCAGAAATTTCAGCGGATTTAAGATATGTAATGTAGTTTATATATGTGTGGATTTATGTACGCTGTTGGGGATGTCTTCCCTTTCTGGAGTCCTAACTCTTATCATATCTTTTATTGCATGACTTATTCATTCAAGTTTTACATTTTTTTGCAACTATCAGTTTATCTTGCGTCTCGGTCTACACCTGTGTGTATCCTGAGTTTTTAGATGACTAATGAAAAAAAATTATTATTACTACATTTTTATTGAACATCATTCTTCATAATCGTTGATTTTTCATATACTTTTGATCTAATCTTCCATATTTTTACAGCGATTCTGCGATTCACAAGTTGGTTCCGTTTATATTACTTTATTATAAGATTTCATACAAGAAAGTTTAAAGCCAATTTTCTAAATTTGGGGAAATTAAAAATTTTTATATATATAAGAAAGAATGTGTAATGAAAATGAAAATATAATGAAACCTGTGTGACTCAGATGAACTGGAGAGTTGCTCAAATTAACTATTAAGGTATGTCACTCGTGAAATTTGTTAAATCAAGGATTTTTTCAGAAGTATATTTTGGATATGTACTCATATAGTATGATTCAAAATTGCAAAGAAAATAAGGGGTCATTGTGCATCTTACTGAGCTATGGTACAATGAAGTTGACCTTTTTTTGCACTTAAATTTAAACTCTTTGGTTACAAGAATTACTTTAACCTTTATCATATTTTATCAGATATAACCATGGCAATAAATATAATCTTATTTTACGTAAAATATTTTTAATAATATTTATCCTTGAACAAATCTTACAAATTAGTGCGCGTTAATTATTGTGTGACCCTTTTGCACTAGAAAATAACATATTTTGAGCATTAAATATCTAAATAGGCTATACATTTTTTTCTTGTATCAAGCATTTTACGCCTAAAGTGCTGATCAGTCACAAGTATCGAGTTGTTTAAAATAATGAAAGAAAAAGTTGGGGGTGAGTGATGTTAAACTTGAAATATTTGTCAAAATATGTGATTTTCAGGCGAAAAACGATGTATATTTTATCGTGACTTCTTAAACATATCTTCATTTCTCGACAAAGTTCTAAATATATCAATTGATACCTATATTAAATATTACTAGCATATCATAACGGAAAATATTCTCCAAGTAAAAGTATGTGATGCTAAAGTTCTAAGATATCAAATTCAATAAATGTGCAGATTGGCAGAATTTTCTGCTAAATATATCCTTCCACCACAAGAATTAGTCCCTCGTAAATTTTGCTCATTTGTGCATTTTTTTTAGCAGTTTCTCAATTGAATGTTGAACAATATACATTGCTAAATTTAAATGTCATGAAAAATGAATTATAATAAATAGTTTTGAAGTAAGAGGTTCTGCGTGAACTTTTCTAAAAAGCTGACGAGTGACATACCTTAAAACTTTAGAAATAATTCTCCATTTATCGAAAGAAATAAAAATACTAAAAATGGTCAACATAAACTGAATGGCATTGAGGTTTATAATCGAACTGAAAAAGGAATTTCTTTTTGTTATTGATGTATAGAAATATATTCAATGTATTTCGTGATCTTGTTTTTGTTAGCTTGACATTGAAGGTGAATATGATAAACTCTGACAAAAGCTAACTAACATTTTACTGATTTCAACTGTAGCTTAAATATAGCTTAGACTTTGATTTTTTATAAAACTTTACTGAACGTTCTTTGAGTTTTCAAAACCTAAAATTTCTTAAATTCAAAATAAGGCAAGGGAAATCATATTTTAATGTACATATGGACAAGCAATTTTTCATTTCTTTTATGATAAATGTGCATGTATGAATTGGAAAATTCAAAATACATGTTACAATCGTAAATGGATTTGCCAGGGGAAAACCTGTGATTTTCTATAGTGTAACCTTATACACTGAACCAAACTTCTAAGTGTTCACCTAACATTTTTAAAAAAAGTTTTTAAAAAATATGCATAGAATAATTTATTTTTTTAATTTAGAATAATAATGCATATAACAGTTCGATGTTGCGCTAATTTCATGTAAGTATCTTGTCAGAATTTTAAGCAAATGATCAAGATACCCTCAAAATGAAAATTCACATTAAATAATTTCTATGGAGTAAGACCACCACTTGCTCTAATTACTGCAAGAAATCTTTTTCTCATGGATACCATGTACCCCTGAACAGGAGATTGACCCATATGCTGCCACATCTTCTTTCTAAGCCATTAAAATGTGTCTAGAGGGGTGCTTTGATATTCCTCATAAAAATCAAAAATGTGTTAAAAGGGATTCAGATCAGGTTATTTGGCAATGCATCATCACACAGATGCCTTTTGGTCAATATCTTTGGGCAATTAACACGTAAGTGCTTTAAGGATGATTCAGACTGTTTTAGATGACATAAGACCGCCATGAGCACCAATTTGTTATCATTTTCTTTAACTGAAATTGTTTGTTTAAATGTGTCTTTAAAAAATTCAGAACAATGTCACAACAATCTTTTGACCTGGTTGTGACGCGAAACCTAAGCCTCTGACGAAGATCCAGAGCCAATAGGATAGGCATGGGTGATAACTGATTTTCTTTCAATTCTTTAGGAGACTCATTGGTTATAGTAATTTGAAAATATTATCCCATTCTATCATGTTGTTTTTAAATATTTAATACATTTATTAGAGTGAACACTTAGAAGTTTTGTTAAGTGTATACTAAAGTTAACCCTAGTATGTTTTGTAAGGGTAGCAAAGAAAGAGAACATTTATGTCATGCATTGCGATAATATCTTTAAGTATCAACTCACAAATATTCCCGCTTGGAATTCCGTACTGTAATTATAATGACCAGGAGTCCCTCCATTTTCTTTTCTAACCCTCAATGAACACTTTACCTTTAAGAAAATAACGTAATTATGAAAAATTTTACAACACGAACTATATTGAATATACGCCTGCATCATTAATGAAATAGTTTGCAATATGCAAGCCATACATGAGAGCGGGGTTTGTTGTTTCACAATATATCTCAATAAACGATAATTTCCTTATAATATATTTGGATTTTTAAAGGAAATTAAAATATAGTTAAGTTTTTTTATTGCGACTATCGCATGGGTTTTGCCACCTCAGTTGAAATTAACTAGAAGTTGCCATTGAAAATCAAAACATTTGTTATTAATATTCATTTTTATAGGAAACCTGTAACAAACACACATGGCTGACCTTGTAATTGAACAATTAATCAAATAGTACCGCCCGTAGTGTGGAAAAGCAAACACGTGTGTCATTTTTCCTCTATTGAGTCAGATATACATCTACCCTTGTACTCTATTCGCCTGTGAGTACAACTTACCACCATGTTCATGTTGTGCCTGTGTACCCAGTCTTCTGGGTAGAGCCAGCTCTTGCTGTCTTGATAGGGACGAGATTCTACCAACTTAACTTCTTCATTATTGATATACCAATAGGTGTCGTACCAATAAGGGCCCCCGGAGGGTTCTGAACAGAGACACTTGAACACGGCCGCTATGGGTCCTCCAGTAGTGTTTAAATCAATGTATTCTAGTGATACATTTACTGTTGGATTCGTGCTAACAGGAGTATAGGCTATAATAAGTAAAATTAACAAGATAATTTTTCTTTATATTTCAATAATTTGAAAAAAAGAAGCTTTGTCGAGTGTTCACATTTATGCCGTCGTAATCAAAGATTCGGTTACATCTTTGTCTCTTTGTCTACTTATCTGTTTGTCCACAAAAAACTTAAATTTGCTGGTAACTTTTGATCAGAAGGAGATGGTAAGGGCTTTTATATTTCACGTGTGTTTCTTGTTATTAAATCCTTTTTTAATTGGGGGGGGGGGGGTTCGAATATAATTGAGCTACTAAACTTGGCCTTGGAATTTAACCCAATCTGGTCAAATTTTACCTGGCTTTTTCCTTTGCCATAACTTTTGATAGAATGTTGCTAAGGCTGCCAAATTTCAAAATTTGTATTCCATTTTAAAAGACCTTTGCTCAAGTGTAATTTTTTTTTGGCTTTCTTACCTTCATCTAAACATTTGAACATCATTTAAAAACTTAAATCAGCCATACATTTTGAAAGGTGGAACCTAGGCTTTCATTTAAATGATGTGTATTTCCTTTGGATTGAACTCTTGCCCCTGACCTTGGAGTTTGACCTACCTTGAAAACTTTAAAGAATAAGATTTGATGGTTTGTGCCATGATTTTTAAATTAAACATGTGCAATACTTGTGACAAGTGCTTCCCTGGGTTCATACAATCCTTTGACCATAAAGTTGAAGTTTGACCTCCATTGTAAAGCTTCAACCTTGGTAATAATTTTAAAATGGTTGATATATTTCAAACTTATTTTTTTTCACAAGACGTACGTTTCTTTGGGTACAAAATGTTTTTGATATCTTGACCTTGGTATTGGAGTAGGTATTGTTTAGAAAGACATAATTATGAAACCTCTGGTGTTTTCACATGGCAGCTTGTGACGAGGATTAAAGTTTAACTAAATAAATGCATATCAACCTCAATGGTCAAGAGATAAAATAACCTTAGTACTCATAAAAAGGACATATCACATTACAAGGAGAACTTTCAAGTTTGTCATGGCAACAACTTTTCAAAAGTTCGGGAAATAATGTAAAATATATTTGAATTCGAAAGTGTCTTGTAATAATTTTATAAGAGAAGAATGGAATCCCTAACGCCAATCATTCAAAAAATTTAGTTTTGTAAAATCTTGTTAAATTAGATCAGAAAGGGTCAAGATATCTAATTTGTTGGTACATATACATAAAGAAACGCCATATTGCAAAGTATATATGTGAAAATTCTACAATTTTACAAAGATTACGCTATACAATAAAAATCAAATCTTCAGTCAATCAAAAGTTTAAAATATGCAGACAAAATACAGACAGACGGACAGAGCTTAAACTATATACCAATTAATGTTTTATTATGGAGGCATAGAAATCTCTCTTGAAGAAAAATACCCTTTCTCTAAACGCCTACAATTTTACAAATATTACTTACGTTCACAAGGAGTGAAGAAAGAATGAGAAGTTTGACCTGCAGGACACACACTTGCCTCTCCTTAAATTGTACATTAGTTCATTATATCTAATATATTATTATATAAATGTATCTAATATAGCAGGAATTATCAAAAAAAAAAAAAACAACAACAAACAAACAAACAAAGATAAAATATATTCAAAGTCAGACCAGTTATTATTGAAATGTTTAAAAGTGTACATATATTCATTAAATAGGCAATCAGATGTAATTTACTTGATCAATTCATTAAAAATAGAAATGCATATCACTGTCAAGGTAAGACAGTACAGCTCCGCGCACTTTTTAGGCTCACGTGATTTTTTTTTCACAGATTGCAGTCACATTCTTATTACAATAAAACTTTAGTATGAACCATTAATTTGCCCCAATATATATTATATATCTAATTTCAAAGGTATGTGGATAGAGAATGAGTTCATTTTTACGGTCTGAAACTTTCAACTGCTTTCAAGAGAACGTATAAAAAGACGGCTGCATTCGACGAGATGCCATGCGAAACCATTTGTGATCTATCATAGTGCAGCAAACAACGGCAAATATCAATATCCTACCAATTAATTTGTGTAAATTATGTTTTAAGTAAATGAAGCAGTATCAAAATTAATTTGTAAATGACTTTTATGATATATTTTGTTGCCTAGTTACACAAATTCGCATTTTAATATTTGTCGTTAATTTGTACGAAAAACCATGTGAGTTTAAAAAGTGTGCGTAGCTGTACATTTTTATCATTTTAACCAAAGGAACTGTAGTGTTGGTCAGGTACCTATGCAGTATCCTGTCGAGGCCTGAGGAGACGGCACCAAAAAATACACTCGGTAATACCCACAGCTTTTCATCTTAATTTGGAAATTCTTTCCACAAGTATTTTTTAGTCCCACGATACAAGCTGTTCTTGTTACCTCCCCGTCAGTATCTGATGACAAGTTTCCTAAAAAGAATTTTGTAAGAAATTTATATCAGTTTTTCGTTATCTATTAAGTGATATGTCATATGTCATAGAAGTAAGAAGTAGCTTTGAAATATGTTTAATTTGGTTATTACAACCACAAACGATGTGTTGTTTATTCAAAAATACTTGTTTGAAAAATATATCTTATCTTGTAGAATAGCACAGATGTAAAATAAATGTAGCAACTAGTATAAAAAAAAATAATAATAATAATTACCATGTATATTACACTCGTTATTTCAATGTTTTTAGATGTTCTTATTTATCCTAATCGTCTACTTTTTTAATTATGATGCCTTGATGACATAAATGCGTATTCAAGTTTAACATTGCAGTATATGAAAAAGTGAAGACAACAAACAGTGAAATTGCTCATGGTCCACAAAGCTAACTTTAGTATACTTGGTCCTGCCGGTTTGGATCAGATTTTTTAAACCAACATATATGTTTTCATCTTTTGTGGCCCCATAACAAAGGGCCGGTGATTTGAACGGAAATTGATTCTCATCACCATTTCAGACTTCAACATTAATATGAATCATTATGGATTTACTCTTGTGGATTTCGAAGATGTTTTCCCTGCTATTATACTTCCTGTTAAACCCTCGTCCTACCCCTGGGGTGATTAATCAAATATGGAGTCTAACCTTTTTCAGAACTCCTCCACATAGTGTCAGTTTTTCTGATCCCTTTGGTTTTGGGAAGAAGTTTTTGAAATGTTTTTCGTATAAATTTCAATGTTAAACTAAGATTCACTACAGTGGACGCACTCTACCCTCAAGGCACTCATTTAAGAGCTTATAGACCAATGGGCAGAAAGTCAGACAGACGGATACCCGGTAATCTGAAAAGCTCACTCGAGTAATTCAACTCAGGAGAACAGTCCTTCGGAAATTTTTGAAGTAGGATCATGTGCCTAGGAGAAGTATGCATCGTCTAAATCGACCGGTAACAAACACCATCAGCCCCATGCTTTGATCAGGTAGACGGAAAACTGCTTATTCAAACTCAGTTTAAAAACAACAAAGACCTAACAATGTTACATGTCACGTCAAAATACCACCTAATGTAAGGTTATACTTGTTAACCAGGTCATTATATATTTATATATTAATCTTAAGTAACATTAACCAAATGCTGTTCTAATCGAGGTTGTGCAAATTCCAACTTTTTTGCCATTAGCTTGTGTCAGTTAAAAGATTGATGATATGTGGCAGTCACATGTGCTGAATCGACATATAAATTAAAGTAACTACTATTTGAATTAGAAAAAAATCTTAAAATATAATTATCAAGTTGAAATCCACAAAAAGTGTTGATGTATACTTTTATAATGAACGAGCAGTTGAACATACAAACAATCATTCCCTGATATAAAAAAAACTTTAAAAAAAGTTATTGTAAGAAATGATTTTAAATAGGAAAAAATCAATGATTTTAAAATTCAGTAAAGGTTCTTTGAAATGATCATCTGAATTTGTTTTCTTCTAAAATATGCTGTAGGACAGAACATCCAAAGTTTTATTTTCTTTACAGCAGCCTTTGAAAAGAGAAAATAAAGAGATTTGGAGAAGAATGCGTATTAAATAGAATTCAAAAGTCAGTAAGTTCGAAGAAAACTATTTCGCACTGATATGTATCAAGCTTCTCTATAACAAGCCCGTCTATTATTTATTCGTGAAATAAAGAAATATTCTTTCATTGAGAGAGCTATCTCTTTCGCTCATAGAGATAAAGATAGAGATATCTATCTAACTAAAAGATATATCTCTTTGGCTCATAGAGATATATTTATTTATACCTAAGAGAAATATCTCTGTAAACAAAAGAGATAGCTCTTTTTATAAGTGAGATATTTCTTTTACTTAGAGAGAAATCTTTATAAGCAAGAGAAATATCTCTTTAAGGTCAAGTTCTAGTAAATGAAAGGTGCCTACAGATTTATCAATTTTAAGATTCTGGATTTTCAGAAAGAGATATCTATCTAAGTGTAACAGATATCTTTTAATGAAAGAGATATCTCTTTTGCAGTGATCTTTGATATAAAACAATAAAGTTCCCCTTTCATATGATTGCGAGACATGCAGTAAAGTCTCTGGGATAATTTCGCTGTTTTGAGAAAAAAGACAGCATGTCATACCCATAATAATATATGTACTATGTAGACAAAATTGCTATAAGTCCCTTCTTTTGAAACAACAGAAAGGTAAAGGCAACTTCGTTGAATAACATGCTTAAAGTTTAATATTCTGGAAAACGGAAGTAAGTATAAAATCTCAAATGCAATGGACCGAATTTTCTCAGATTATGAAATAATAAACTATTACTAATTTGAAATCTAGACAACACTGAATTAATTACTTGCAATGTTTAGTAAAGCTATAATGTAAAATGTGTCGATTTCAGAATACTTTAATGTGCTCCGTGAAAAAAAGCTTACTTTTGGTTAAGGGAGAAGTCAATAAAAACGCAATATAAAAAAAATATAAAAAGAGATATCTTTTTACAACAAAGGGGTATCTCTTTAGCCTGAGAGATACCGGTATCTCTTTTAGACACTTTTAAAATATATCTCTTTCATTTTGAGAAGTATCTCTTAAGATAAACTAAGAGAGCTATATCTTTTACTTTGAAAGATATCTCTTTAAGTTTAAAAGATATCTCCAAAAGTAAAACAGATATCTCTCTACGTAAGAGATATATCTCTTGGTGAAAGACATATCTTTTTTACATTCAGAGATACCTCCTTTCACGAAAGAGATATCTCTCAAGGAGAAAGAGATATCTGTTTAAGGGGAAGAGATATCTCTCTTAGAAAAAGAGCTACATGTATCAAACTTAGTGAAAGAGAAACATCTCTAAGTTTATGAGATATATATTTCTTCTCTTTAAGTTGAGAGATATCTCTTTAAATTGAGAGATATCTTTATTTTTAAGAGATATCTCTCTAAAATGAGAGATATCTCTAAAAATTTTCAGAAAAAATTAATTTTCCGAATAAATATCAGAAGGTTTGCCATTTTTCTCCGTGTAAAGTAAAGTTAGAAATCTCACTATCTGCTTAATGTCCGCGAGTGCAGAAATAAAGATTTAAGTTTGAAGTCATCTGCCAGTATAAGGTTATGTCACATACGAGTGGACTCTGGCATGTGACTTAATTTTTTCTACAACTAATGCGGCAAAATTAAATTTGAATAGCTTTGCAGAGTGTGTAATGAGTTCATATCTAGTTATTTCAAGCACAGGAAATGTTTTCAAATCAAATTTTCTCTCATTCAATTTTCAGCTTAATTTACAGCAATTTACGTTAAATTAAATTAAAATATGCCTTAACGGCATGATTTAAATCATTGTTCATTATTGTAATATCAACATATACCTTGCATCCATATAGGAAATACAGTTCCACATTGGCCTATGTCGGGTGCAAATGTCACCATATCATTTCCTGCACCACTATCAAATCGATACCATCCTGTAGTTAGGAAGTTGTCACTGATACTTATATCTCCTGGCTGCAGCATATATCCACTTGATCTTCTGTACTGGTCACGTAGCAATGTATAAGATGAGCACGGGTCTAAAAGAATAGCAAATACACTGCAGAATTTTAAGATGTGTTTAAATGACCCATTGTTCAAACAGAGCGGTCGAGTGGATTTCTGAAAAACTGAACATCATTGGTAAAAGAAGAAAACCTTCTCTGGGTAATAAAGTCATATACTCAAAATTTTTTTTTTCTTTTTGATATCAAAAATGGATGAAATGTTAAGCTGGAAACAGCCATCAACCTCAGATAAATTAATCACGTTATCATTGTTGAAAGCTAATTAAACCATCTCAGATTCATTGTTCAAAGACGTGATATAATTTGCTATTTTCGTTATAATTCGAGAAATTTTTTTTACCAATGATTTTTAGTTTTTCAGAAATCCACTCGATCGCTCTGTTACAACAATTGGACAATTAAAACGCATTTTAAATTCTACAAATTTCATTAAAAAAATTGTAATGTAAAACAAAGTCAGAATACTCTGGCTTTGATTGCTTGAACTTTATAATTGTTGTAAAAACCGCTTTCTCTAAAGATCGAAGATCCGGGGTTTAAATTCTTAAATTCTTAAAACATTTTGTCAATTTGATTTCACCACGCTTGTCTAGTGGAACCGCAACTGGATGTAAATCAAGAAAACAATGATGTTTAAAAAAAAAAACAATTAAAAAACACACCATACATTGGACGAAAAACTAAAAGTCTTAAGAAAAGATTATACAAACATTTTTTGGTTAAGAGGAGATCTAATATTAAGCCAATGTTTTTGAGAATAGTTGATATTTCTTTGATTTTTTCTCCTTAGACTTTGAGAAAGAAATACCTTTAACCCCCCCGCCCCCCCCTTCCCCATAAAAGTACACAACTAGAATAATCATGGTAAAATTGTTTAATCTTCATTCATTTACCCTCTTCTTTTTTCAAAAACATGTTTTAAAGGGGCACAAAGTGTAATAACTTGTAATATTTTCTTGCATTTGAGAAATAACATTTGGAAAATATGCCAAATTGTGACACGATATTAAGTTTCCTCCAAAGAAAAAAATATACTGCTTGTATCATCTGTCTTTAATTTACATGTAGCTACTAACCTGCTGATGAAAACTTTATGAGAATAAATGCTGTGACGATACAGGTATTGAAAATCATTTTCTGTCCTAAAAATTCAAAGTGAAATCAATATTCAAACTTAGTAAATATTCTTAAAATCTTACAAAAATCATAATTTATTTAAAGAATACCCTTAAATTGATCGTATAAAAGAATAATATTTTGACATTTTGATTCCAGTGAACTGACGTAGAAAAGTCTTCTAAAAAAGAATTAACAATTAAAATACGCTTGAAGAAATGGAGCCAAAAAATGTTAAGAGAATGTAAACATAAAAAAACATGACTTTTTTCAAACTGACTTAAAGTAGAATTGATTTATAACATATAACTTAAATTTAAAAAAAAACTGTTTTACTATTTTTACTAACCTTGTGTTTTTGAGAATGCTCTATGTGCAGAATACTAAATTCAAAACATTATCAAACCTACCAGGAAGTAACAAATTATAAATTTCATCTGAGGCTATGTTAGGCAATAAGCATTGGCTGTTCTTATGAGATGTTTCTATAAATAAAAAAATGCATTCAAGTTAAACCAATCCTTACAATCGTTCTTTAAACCAAATAAACTTTACCTCTACTTCTATATGGTTCTTTATATTTCTCTATTCAACCACTGGACGAAAAGACGTTCCAAAATGCCTCAAGGTCTAGATTGTATCTTTTTAACTATTCTCTACAGAACTTTAAATACTTGCCTTTTCCACTCGAATAAATGTTTTGAAAAAGATCACGCATAAAGATTTTTAGATTAAGATTTTTATCCTTCATCTCTTCAACAAAATTCATGAGGGAAAAACTTTTTTCTCTCGAATTAATCATTATTCGCTTCGTGAAACAATCTGTCTTTTAGCTAAAAGCTGACAAAATTTTCTCATATTAATTGGCCATTATTTACACACTGAATATATTGGCCATGGATTTTCTTGTAATTTTTTATCATTACTAGGAGCATACAGTTGACGTAACCGGGTGGTAGGGAATACTCACTCTTCCATGTCACTTGATCCAAACTGTGCTCTTGATTTTTATTGTGTGAATTGACTTTTAAGCTGGAAAATTTCGTTATCTCCATATATTTATTTCATTTTTAAAAATGAATTTTGAGAATTTTAATGTCTATTATAGGAAGGATTGGTACACTGTAAAAAAAAAAGAGGAGTATACAATATATAGGAGAACATAATCTTAAAAATTTCAAAATAAATATTGAAATTAAGATCTTTCCGAGCAAAAAAAAAAAATTACAATATGCTTCTTAAGTAAGTCCAATCTTCAATTCATTAAATTCGTAGTTAAGTAAAAATACTCACAAAAATATCTCTGAATTCTCTGTAGTAATTAACATTTACTAATAGTATTTCTTCAGATTATCATTATAGTTCATCATTTTATAGAGGAAAAATTATCGAATCCGCCATACATATTCAGTAAAGAAATCATCAGCTATATGTATTTTCTATAATATTAATCAACAAATATTTACGTTAAAAACTATAATTATCAAGACATTATGCATGCGTTTTATACTTATCATGAAAAGGGGCTTCCATTTCCTTCTTTTTTTAAAAATGCTTTTCTATGATATTGAGGTCGAGGTATCACAAATCTTTCTAATTTTGCATTATGTTATTTATTTTATTTTGTGAATTTCGGGGGGGGGGGGGGGGGA